>NDXB01011666.1:308-18639 GCA_002631895.1 Agapornis roseicollis | reverse complement strand
TTTTTTGTTTTTGTGGGTTTTGGGGGGGGGGGGGGGGAAGAGGGGGAGGAAGTGTTGTGGTTTTTCTTATTATTTTGTATGTATGCTTTTTGGTTTAGGGGTTATTTTTTTTAATTGCTTATTTTAAAAGGTAAACCTTAAAATGTCCAAGTAATCAAACCCCTTCCTTCCAAAGTGTGTGTGAGAGCAACCTTAAGCCCTTTAGCTAAGTGCATTCATTTCTGTCCCCAGCAGTGGGGCTGCTGTGAGCTGATATACCTCTTCACAGAACTAGCAGTTACCACCCTACAGGTCCTGAAATGGACTACCAAGTTACCACAGTTAGGGCAGACCAGTGTATATAGCCAACAGCTCCAAGGGAGCCACAAGAGAAGTCACCTAGCCTTAGGGGCAATGAGTCATTCACAGCTTGTTTCAGCTGAGGATGTATTTTTTGTGCAAATCTACAGGAGGCCAACTGGGCTTTAGTAAAACATTAACTTCAAATAGCCTTTATCTATTTTGCATTACTTCAGGGGAGTAATAGTTTCAGGTCCCATCCCTATACATTGGTCACCATAGAATCCCACCCTCTCACCACATAAAACTCCTGAAATACATTTCCTGTGCATGGCATGTAATGAGAGTCACCAGTTCACCAGCTCAGTAACTGGAGCAACAGAGCCATTTAGCCCATAAGAAATAAAGGTAGCTGGAAATTCTTTAAAATAATCAGAAAGATTAATTCTGTGATGGAATGCAGTCACATTAATTCAAATAGAACTTGATGCAGTATCAGAATTTCTGATAACTATAACTGCATTATCAGTGGAGTCAAAGCAGCAAACTAAACAATGTAAATTTTGGCTGCATTTGTAGATATTTAACAAATAAAAAACTCATCCATTTTGGTGGGTAGGAGCCTTCAACTTTGTTCACACTAAGGAACTGGAACAAAGCAATTGTCCATTGTCCTATACTCATCAGTATTTGAAATTAAACATATGATTGTCATGAATAATGAATTACATCATCAGCTACACATGCCGTATTTTCAGAGCAGCCAACCATCCTTCAAGACTAAGTTAATTACATTCACTAGCAGCTTTTTGCATTCTGAAGTCAGTGGGAGTTTTGATGTTTTCAGGAGGACTATAAGGATGCTGGAGAGGGACCCTTTGTTAGGGACTGTAGTAATAGGACAAGGGGTAAGAGGTTAAAACTTAAACAGGGGAAGTTTAGATTGGATATAAGGAGGAAGTTCTTTACTGTTAGGGTGGTGAGGCACTGGAATGGGTTGCCCAGGGAAGTTGTGAATGATCCATCCCTGGCAGTGTTCAAGGCCAGGTTGGACAGAGCCTTGAGTGACATGGTTTAGTGTGAGGTGTCTCTGCTTATGGCAGGGGAGTTGGAACTGGATGATCTTAAGGTCTTTTCCAACCCAAACCGTTCTATGATTCTATGTTGACAAAAGTGTGTTTTGATGTTGACTGCAATTGCCCATTCTCTGATCTTCAAGTCAGCTGACACAGTCTGGCTGCATTCACAATTTTATCCTCTCTTAGTCTCAAAAACAGATGAGAAGTGATCAAACCAGTTGTAAGTAATGATCCTAGACCTGTGGCAATTCTTGTGCTGTATGCAGGAATGGGGAAGGTATTAATTGATTTAAGCCAAAAGTGTGGAAAGGATCACTGTTGTGATATAACAATATAAACAAGAAATTCCAATGCCCTAGTCAGGCTCCTGTCACTGTTTAATTTCCTCATTAAGATGTACCCTAAAGGGCTGGAATTTCTTCCTTGTTCTTATTGATAGGGTGGCAAGTTCAGCTTTCAGAAAGATCAAGACCATTTTTGTCCTTCTGAGATAGATACACAACATGTACTGTTTAGATGTCATTTGGATAGGGTATTAGCAACCAAGAATCTATCTGCTTTATGTAAATACACATTATTTATTATCACTCTTCACATGAGTGAAGTATGTAGCCTTCAGTATATGATCAAAATATATCTACTCCCTCTGCTGCTGGGAAGCACTCTGTGCAATCTCTGCATTGTCTTTGCCTCAGAGAGGGTGCTGACATTTTGGGATAGAAGGCAATGAAGGATTTAATCACTCTTAGCAAATATCCTTTTGCATAGTGAAAAGTGTAACAGTTACAATTTACCAAAAACAAGAAAAAGAAAGTGCATTAGAATTTTTAACTTCTAATATTAATAACATCAGGAAATCAGGAGACAAACATGCTGCTTAGTATAATACTACATTCAACACTGTAGGAAACATAATCTATACTGGCCTCCTGGATACCAGAGCAACAGGATTTTACAGTAATTACTGCATAAGCATTCTGAAAATACACTTTCTTCAGAATGATCTGCAATTAGCACTCAAAAATTGCAAGGCCCAATGCTGGAAAGACTTGTGCATATGGAAAAAAAAAAAAAGTGCAGTTGAAATATGTCACTTGTCAGTAGTGAGGTATTGGAAATGTAGCTTAGGTCCTGAATGGGTACTGCATATTTACAATGAACAATCAGTTTAATTTCATTCTTTTACATAATTACATGCCAGAAACTTTTAGCTGGTTTTCAGTAACTATTTTTAAAATCTCCTTCTGAAAGAAACAGCTGTCTCCCACATTCATTCTTCCACCTGCAAATGACATTTTCATAAACCCATGGTTCTGTTTTTATTAAATAAGCATGTATTTAATGGGGAAGTGAGGGGAATTAATCCAGCTGTGATAACTGGCTGGCACTGAGTACACCATGGCTAACCTGCACCTGGTTATATTTGCTTGCAGAGGACATATTCCCTTGCAAGTCCTGTGGCATTTGGTATCGAAGTGAGCGGAACCTGCAGGCCCATCTCATGTATTACTGCAGTGGGAGGCAAAGAGAGGGGCCTCAGCTGTCAGAAGAGAATGAAGAGAGTGCTCAGCAGATATCCAGTGTCTGCCCTTTTCCACAGTGCACTAAAAGTTTTTCTAATGCAAGAGCTCTGGAAATGCACCTGAATTCTCACAGTGGTAAGTACCATGTATTTTCCTATATTATCTTCGATTTAGCTATTTGAAGAATTATTCACTATAGACATTCAGTGAATCAATGTCTCCCCATATACCTGCAAGTGTTGGATGTAGACACTACCAAAATGTCAAGAGTTTCTGATCTGTCTTCTACACCAAGCACCTCTCCCAGGTAGCCAGTATCATTTCTTTTATCTAATAATCCTCATTTGAATCCTGTCTTAATATGTGTATACACACATACAGGCAACATTCCTTTACTGGTGAAGGTATGCTCAGGAATCAGACACAGATTGCTGCTACTAGGTCTCTGAGAAATTCAATCAATTACTTCCCACCAAATATGAGCCTGCTACCCTGTTCTGATGCTCAGTAGGGAAACACACCCTCAGAGAGCAAGTCCTGCTGAAATAAGATCTTGAGGTCCTAGAGTAGGCTTCTTAGGCAGGAGGCTTAAAGGACCAGGGACCAATACTCTATGGAACAGTGTGCTTTTCCCAGAACACTTGTTTCATAAGAACTTCGTGGTTTATAACAATATTCTTTTTCCTCTTTATAAAATCGAGATAGTATTTTAGAATTATCAAATCATAGAATTGGTTTGGTTGGAAAAGACCTTTAAGATCATTCAGATCAACAGTTAACCTAGTACTGCCAAGTCCACCACTGAGCCATATCTTTTAAATACCTCCAGGGATGGTGACTCAACCGCAAGTTTGCAGAATATTCTGCATTGGAGCTTTCAATAGCAGAGAAAACCTACAAATAAGGAAGACCACAGTGTTAGGTTGTTAGTACTGTCTAGCATACAGAGCTGTGTCTGGAAAAAGGTAAGGACCCTACAGGAGTTCTGATCCTCCTGTTAAATGGATGGAGTCTAAAGGACACTAATGTGTGCTTTATTCTGTGAATAAAGCTTTATTTGGCTGCAGTGTAAAAACTCCTGGGGAAGCAGGAGTCTGCCCTATGGACTTGGTACAGTGAAAAATATTTCTCTGATACTTGGGCAGCAATTACAACTCTAGAAGGCATTGTGTTTCCTTGGAGGAGTTTGGTACCTATCAGGAGTAGAGGATTCATATGTACACAACACAAGACAACACTTAGCCGTTTGTTTAGAAATCAGATCTTTCTGTGCTTCCAGATCTTAACTTTGAATATGAGGCTATTGCCATTATCTGTCTCTTACCTAGCAAATATTGCATGATTCCGTGAAACAGCAGAACAGTAGGAACAGCTTCAACAAGAGCAGGTGAATGCAGCCCAGCATGTATTATAGGTACTTTTGGAACATAACAAATTCATTTTTCCCCAAGGAGAGGAAAATTCTTAAATATTAGCCATTGGATAAACAGGTTGCATCAGCTCGTTGCATTTAGTGTCATACCATTGACTTAGGTGTTGAAAGTATCACATGATGTGGGAGCATATGAAATACAATCTCGTGGAAGTGGAGGAGCTCAAGCTTCATATGGCCTCCTGCTGAAAAAGTGCCTGACAGAGAACAAGCACTGATTAAAGTGCTGTGTATCTCCTGAGCTCCCTTCAGGCCTCTGAGGCAAAGAATAGGTCAAATTTAAATGTTGCTCACAACTGTGGGAGTCACTGATGCTAGGGGAGAAGCAAGGACCTCCAGGTATAACAGAGGAACTTTTCAGAGACTGAACCATTATATTCTTACAGCTTTATACTGTCCAACTACCATGAACCTAGTGATCAAGGCATGGTATGTATGTGTGTCTGTGTAGACAGAACAAATATACATTTTAGATTGTGAATATCACCCCTACTAACATTTTTTCAGTTTTTATTGTCTAACAGGTAATCAAAATCTGTCTTATAGCAGTAGAGAAATTTGATCTTATCTCTTTTTAAAGCATTTTCAGTTTCAATACACCATGAAAAATGTTTTTGTGTTTCAGCAATGATTGTAAGGTGATGTTGAATGTATTGTTCTTGAAAGGGAAAGCTTTACTGATTTCATGAGGAAAAAGTGGTGTATTACAGCAGTAGTTGTCTATGGCCATTATATGTGGAAGATAAAATGTTGGTGAAGCCCTATCTTACTCTTCCACCTCCCTTCACAATGAATGCGACTCATCAGTCCTTTCTGACGAGGACAGATCTGTATCCTGTTCCACACTTCAGCCAAGTCATGCAGGCAAAGAACTGAGCATCAACAATGCTCAAAATGCTCTTTCTGCTCTGTCTGTGGCTTTCAGACACCCTTAAGTTTGAGGCTGTACCTCAAGCCACATCATAATCTTGAGCCTCTTGACCTTGATGTGCTTCCTGGGCATTCAAAATTTCCAGTGATTGTGTGCGGGGAACATTATGTCTCCTTTAGTTAAAACTGTAATTTCTAAGACCTTTTCATTTAGAATAAATCCAGTCTATTTTTATTCTTTCTTGTGTTTGTTCTTTCCCTTCATCTCTGCTAAATGTATGCAGATACTAAGGCTCTCCAAAGGAGAGTAGAAGTCTGGAAATATCCTGTAGCAGTTTGAGGAAAAAAATTCTGAATCACTTCAAGTAATTGCAAGATAACTAATACTATCCCATCAGCAGAAAATTTGTTGTTCTCACTGTTTGTTCCTTCTGTCCGACTGATTTTCCAGTGTACTTCAAGAAGGCCCAAATGGTCACTTTATTTTATATTTTACTTGTTTTTTCTATAGGAGTGAAAATGGAAGAATTTCTCCCTCCCGGAGCCAGTCTGAAATGCACAGTTTGTACTTACACTGCAGACTCGGTGATTAACTTTCATCAGCACCTGTTCTCGCATCTTACTCAAGCTGCCTTTAGATGCAATCACTGCCATTTTGGCTTCCAAACTCAGAGGGAGCTACTGCAGCACCAAGAGTTACATGTCTCTGGCAACAAAATTCAGAGAGAAAGTGACGTCGAACACTCTCCAAGTGGAAACGAAGAAGGTTTACAGCCAGCAACAGACCTGCTGAGCAGAAATGATGTTCCCCAGAGCCAAAAGACCATGCAGACTAAAGATGCAAGTTCTGATACAGAGCTTGATAAATGTGAAAAAAAGGCTCCACTTTTCCTTCCAAACCAGAGGCCAGAAACCCAGCCTGCAACAAATAAGCAGAGTTTCTCATACACTAAAATAAAATCTGAACCATCCAGTCCAAGACTTGCTTCATCTCCAGTTCAGCCTAATATCGGTCCTTCTTTCCCAATGGGACCTTTTCTTTCCCAGTTTGCTTTTCCCCAAGACATCACTGTAGTTCCTCAGGCTTCAGAGATATTAGCCAAAATGTCTGAACTGGTCCACCGAAGACTAAGGCATGGAAGTAGCAATTACCCTCCTGTGATTTACAGTCCTCTGATGCCCAAAGGGGCTACATGTTTTGAGTGTAACATAACATTCAATAATTTGGACAACTACTTGGTACACAAAAAGCATTACTGCAGCAGCCGATGGCAGCAGATGGCAAAGTCACCAGATTTTTCCAGTGTTCCAGAAAAAATACCAGAAGCTGTAAGTCCCAGTAATGGTCAAAGCTCTATAAACATCCTGAATTCAGGTCCCCACACGTCAGATCCAGAAAATCAACTTCTGCAGACATCTTGCATAAATTCTGCCAATGTTTTAGATTTGATTGGGCCAAACAATAAAAGTCATGAAAAAGACTTTACAACGCAATCGAAGAAGTTGTCAACTGCAAGTAATGGTGATGATAAGATAAATGGAAAACCTTCTGATGTGAAGAATCCCAATGCTCCTTTAGTAGAAGGGGAGAGTGATCCTAACAAGACCACATGTGAAGCTTGCAATATTACTTTCAGCAGACATGAAACATACATGGTCCACAAGCAGTATTACTGTGCCACTCGGCATGATCCCCCACTGAAGAGGTCCGCTTCCAACAAAGTGCCTGCCATGCAGAGAACAATGCGTACTAGGAAGCGAAGGAAGATGTATGAGATGTGCCTACCAGAGCAAGAGCAAAGGCCACCACTAGTTCAACAGCGATTTCTAGAAGTGGCTAATCTTGGCAATCCTTGTACATCTACTCAAGAGTCGACAGAGGGACTTGGAGAATGTTATCATCCACGATGTGATATCTTTCCAGGAATAGTCTCAAAGCATCTGGAAACTTCACTGTCTATTAACAAGTGTGTTCCAGTTTCAAAGTGTGATACTCCCCACTCCACTGTGTCTTGCTTGGAGATGGATGTGCCAATAGATCTCAGTAAAAAGTGCTTACCCCCATCTGAGAGGACATCCACTTCTCCCAAAAGGCTGCTGGACTACCATGAATGCACAGTATGCAAGATCAGTTTCAACAAGGTAGAGAATTACCTGGCTCACAAGCAGAATTTTTGCCCTGTCACTGCCCATCAGCGTAACGACTTGGGACAACTCGACAGTAAGGTGTTTCAAAACCCAGAAAGTGAAAGAAACAGCCCAGATGTCAGTTATGAGAGAAACGTAATCAAATGTGAGAAAAATGGAAACTCGAAACAGTCTTCTCCTAATGGAAACTTGTTTTCCACACACTTAGCAACACTTCAAGGATTAAAAGTCTTTAGTGAAGCAGCCCAGCTTATTGCTACAAAAGAAGAAAACAAACATTTGTTTCTTCCACAATGCCTTTACCCTGGAGCAATAAAGAAAGCTAAAGGAGCAGATCAGCTTTCTCCATATTATGGAATAAAGCCAAGTGATTACATTTCTGGTTCTCTTGTCATTCATAATACTGATTTAGATCAAAGCACAAATACAGAAAGTGAATCTCCTAAAGGCCAGGTGCCTTCAAATGGATGTGTTGTGCAGAAGAAAGAGTCTCTTCCACTACTGCCGAAAAACCGAGGCATGGTAATAGTTAATGGTGGACTAAAACAGGAGGAAAGACCTGCCACAAACCCACAGCAAGAGAACATTTCCCAGAATCCTCCTCATGAGGATGGGCACAAGTCTCCTTCTTGGATCTCTGAAAATCCCTTAACTGCAAATGAAAATGTCTCTCCAACAATTCCTACAGCAGAGGAACAGTTGTCTAGTATAGCTAAAGGTGTGAATGGTTCTACCCAGGCCCCAACCAGTGGAAAGTATTGCCGACTGTGTGACATCCAGTTCAACAATCTTTCAAACTTTATAACTCATAAGAAGTTTTATTGCTCGTCACATGCAGCAGAACATGTCAAATGAAACAGTCAGTCACCTTTGGTACCTGTGTTTAGCATATTGTTCCATACAGTCTAAAGAAAGCTGTTTGAATTACATCCGGACAATCAGGAGATTTCACTATTGCCAAGCTGAAGACTTAAAGGTGTAATTTCATTACAGTCCATTAGTAAAGTGTATTATTGGTGCCATTTTCAAAAATATTAATTTATTTTACCAGCAGTATTCATAGCTGTAGTTATGTTATTTTTTATTTAAAAACTTTATATTAAAGTCATTTGTAATGTTATTGTATAGTTATTGTGTAGCACATATGGTTTGCACTGTATAGTAGATTTTAAAGAAAATAGTCGCAAACAATACAGAAGAGCATTTTAGAAATAGCTTCAAAAGCACTTGTGTATACTGATTTTTTTTCTTATATGCTGTTGCAGATATATGTATATGCTAAAATATAACTTGCAAAGAAGTTTCAACTATGCTGTAGAGTTCGCCTTAAAATTTCAATTTTTTGAACAATTGGGCTCAGTTTGCACTTTATATTTTAGCAGATACAGTACCTTAGTCATTAGGCTTTGCATTTGTATGTAGCAGTATGTTTCTGTCCACTTTCTTAATCTGAAACGTACGTTAAATGAAGATGGCATTTTTTTCTTGTATAGTACTTGTATTTTCTTTCGCTGATGCATCTCTGTCTCAATTTTTAAACCTTTGCTGTTAAATGCAATACTTTATAAAGAATGAACAAAATTACTGGAAGCAGTATTGTAAGTAATGAGGTCATATCAATCAGTTTTATCTTTTGAAAGGCACAGTTTAAAACAAAACCCTAAACTCGATGCTGCAATTATGAATCTAATTCATATATAAGATATATTTAAATATAAGAGTAGCAATACTGCAACTGGTGATCACAAAGATAATGTTCTACTTCTGATAGAAATAATTTCTCAACAAATGTTGTTACTATGCATGTATATGGATGGAATAAAATTCCAGATCATTGGAGAAGTTTGACAGTCATTTCTTTAAATTTGTTTTACCTTGTTTTTCAAGGAGGATTTAGAGCTTACAAACTGTGAAGAGAAGCTCTTAGAACTAGGTAAACACTGCCACCTCTTCAATAGCAGCAAAGTGTTCAAAGAGAAAATTAGTACAAAGGATGCCTCCACTTCGAAGGAGTCTTTGCTGACAGGTCACTAGTACAACTAAGTCTAAGACAACCTGGTGAGCTAAAAATGTGAAGATCTGAAACCAGAAAGTTCTCTCTACTTGAGTTTCTGAAGACTTACTTCTGTGATAGTACCTCCATATGTCAAAGTCATGGGAACAATCTGCTTCATAACACCACTGTCATGATTCTTTATGTCTTCAGTGGTTTTATATGAAAAACAATAGCATTCATTTAAATAGACCAGCAGTTTGCTCCACTAATTCAATATAGAAATACTGTTCAATAATTTATGTTATAGTAAAATTCGAACAATTACACAATTAATGCCCTTCAGTTGCAATTGTTCAGTATCCTGAATGCTGTTCTTATTTAAAAATTCATACTATAAAAGTGACCTATTGAAGCGTATTTTGTCCTACAAATTTGAAAGCAAAACCATGACCTGAATAGTCGTGTAAACAGTTGTATGTAATTTAGTTCCTGTGTCAGCCAAAGAAACAACACAGAACAAAACACATAAAAGGATGCTATTTCAGCTTCGCAGCCAGCTGGAGTCTAGTAGAAGAGTATGAAATACCACTGACTGTTAGCAACCCCATTTTTGTGTACTTTGGAACTGAATTTGTCCCTTTTTCATTTCTAAGTGTAGGTACATAAGATCCAATAGCAAAACCAATGGCTAGCTGGACTTTAAATGCAGAAGAGTGCTTAAAATTGTGCTAATTCTCACTCTCAACAAAGGTAACAGGTGTTATACCTTCATTTCAGTAGGGCTAAAATTGGTCCTATAGTAAATACTTTGGGTAGTAAGACTTGTGAAGGAGAAAAATCATTACAAATACAATGCAACTAAAGCAGACAAATCATTCATGATTATTAATTAAACACTTATTAGAAAATATCACACCAATATGTCTAAGACTCCACAATATTTGAGATAGGCGGTACTTTTTGACCTTCTTGGTGGCAAATAAAAAAAATTATCCATTATGCAAAATTGGTTTCAAGAACTGAGAAATTGCATTTGGATTGAAATAAGCTAGTTCTGAAAGGTCCATATGAAAACTTTTAGGTGAAGTTGGTCCAAAAGCCACAGGTTGTGTAATTTACAGTTGCTGAACTCTAGGGATGTGTTTAGACCATGAGAAAGTAAAGGAGAATATGAGGGTTAAAGGGAATATGTAGCACAGAAGCAGTGCCAAAAGGGAAGAGCCTTATCACAATACATTTCTGATCTGGAAATGCTGAGGGTACCTGATATATTCCAGAGGTAAATTAAAGCCTGCCATTCTGCATTATATTCTTCCCACTGGCGAGTCCAATTGCTTTACATGACAGAACATACCTGGTAGCATTTTCTCTTTATAAATTTTCTACTTGGTTGCCTGGTCCCATTTTATAAGTTCAAAACCAGCACATCATGTTTATCTGTGGGTACAGAGTAACTCGTTTTCTATGCATTTTATTCATCTCACTGGAGCTCTTGGCAACTCTGACACATGCTAAACCCCAAAGTTATACCATCACACTCTCTGAAAGTAAAACTTAACACTAGCCTGATGGGTAGCAAATATAAATTACTGATATTTGATTTCTTATATTTGATTTCTTGTGTATTTGTTAAAAATAGTATTTCATAAAGATAGCTGCTTACATAGCTGAGCTGAGGAACAATGTTTTCCCATAACTTCACACACTATTTTACTTTTTTTTCTCCTCCACTTTTTTTATTGTACCCATTTTTAATTTGTTTTTCTGAAATAAGGATACAAACACTTTGGCCAGACAGAAATCTATCTCCAGCCTCTGAAAGCAGTTTTCACAATGCTGGCCTAATCCCAGCTGGGAGCTTTACCCACACCTATGTTTAAGTCATAACAGGAATAAACTACTTAAACCTGTTTTCTGACCCAGTGATTATTTGTATTATCTTCAGATTATATCCACACGTGTTCAAGGTGATAATAGAACAGGTAAACTCCTATTGCTAAAAAGTTTCCTTGAATATAAACTCTTTCCTAGTTCTGCTTTTAAGTTTTTGTGGGTTTATTGGTTATTTCCTACCTTACTGAGCCTTTGATACCTAGAACTCAGCAGGAGTTAAATGGTTTGAATCTGCTAATCCCGATCAGCTGGAGTCAGTGAGTAAATCTTTGGATCTGTTGAGTGGAGATGAGTAGCCTAACAAAAGGTATTCAAATATTTCCTGGCTTTATGATACAAAAAGTAAAACTGCTGCACATGAAGGCCTAGTACTTAGAAGAGCTGATTCCTGCCCAGCTCCCTGTGTACTGATTGCCTAGTGGGGTTTGCATTCAACTTTTTGTCTTTTTAAGGAAGATTTCCTTATTCACAAGACATCCCATCCACATGTAGTGCTCAGAACTAGTGTTGTGGTCACATCCCTGTCTGTCTCATTTATTTGTCTGTATCCTAAAATTCAGACTTTGAAAGGCTGTTGTGAGTCCCCATTCATACCAGAATGTTCACACAATTGTGATGCAATCTCTCACATTGCCATCTGATTGTTTTACATGATGGTGATTTTTTTCTCATTGTAACCATAAATCAGATAGACATGCCTAATACAAGCAGTAAAGTGAATTGCTACAAGCTGATGTCTGTTTGTCTTGAATTACTTGTAATAACTTTATGGTTCTGATAACATTTTCTCATTGCTATAAATAACCATAAAACTACATCACTGATACTTGCTGTGGATCCACACTGCTAACTTTCCAAGTTCCTCATTTCTACCTAATAACCATTCACTACATTCATTGTCTGACACTGCCAACAGGAATGTAGTAGTCACATTCCAAACACAAACTGAGAGGACATCTGAGGTGATTGCTCCCTTGTACAATAAATGCTGCACCACTGAGAAATGCAGAAGGGGAAAACAAAACAAAAACCAGAACAAACAAAACCAAACAAACAGAAAAGCCTGGTGAAGAAATTAAAATGTTAAATCAAAGCCACAATCACTGTTGAGGTGGAGGCAGGCTAATTCATTGCTCTGAATGTACATAAACTATGAATCAGAATTCACTCTAAAAAGGTGGACCTGACATGGTAGTCTGAACAGCCTGGAAAACCTGGATAAAGAAAATTCCATGGTGAGTACAATGGAAGAAGGGTGGTTTGGGATATTCTCACTGAGGGGGCAAAGAAGATAAGGAAAAATGGAATTGGCACTTAAGTATCTGGAGAATGTAGTATGGGTACATTGATGGCTGCAGAAGGCAGCAGTTGCAAGGCACCAGCACTACAAAACCACTGCACATCCCAGGAAGCCTGTTGAGAAGGGCTAAAATACAGATGAGGCAAAATCCTTGGAAGATCACTCCCAAATGCTGAATACTGCCAGTGCAAAGATTCTGGCTCCTGACAGTCTCATTTTCCCCAAGACTGAAAATGAGGAAGAGAATCATAACTCTTTCCACCTCCAAGTCACCTTCATGGCCCAGGCACTTGCTGCCAGGAGCTGTCAGAAAAAACACTGCACAGAACAGATGCATATGACAAAGTTGTACATTAGAGGTAAGTCAGATATCCAAGCTTCAGCTGTTTAAGCCTGTGAATGTCCCCGGTCCTCTTGTCTGAAGTTTTCCACGTAACCTTGCTGACAGTGCTTTGAATCCAGACCCCACTTGAGACTCCTTAAGGCCACAGCAAAATGAACCAAAATAATACTGCTTGCACCCATGCATGGAATGAAACAGAGCAGAGGTCAGGGAGCGGGGCAGGAAATCTGCACTCACATAATTAAAGTTTCTTCATCACATGGCGGCGTAAGATATATAAATTGTAACTAGAAGTGTGAGATGAGCTTTTGAGCTGGGATAAACAGAAATAATTCTGCACAGTTTCAACTTCTAAATACATGGTTTTCTTACTAAATACACAGACACACATCTGTTATGTAAAAGACATACACAGAGAGATGAGCATGTCCAAAAGAGGCAAAAAACTGAACTAGATTAAAAAGTTGAATCCAGCAGCTGAATAAGGTGATTAGACAAATCCTTTGTTGAAGAAGTAACAGCCAGACCCTTCAATCCTCATTGCATAGGTAACTGGCACATTTCGGATGAGGATATGCTCATTTACTGCCAAATTTAATTGTCCTCCTTGCAAAATTGCTTTCTCCCTTTTCTGCTTTGAGCTGTTTTGCAGAGGTCCTGGGCCAAGGTGCTTGCCCAACCTACCAACTCAATGGCCTGTGCACCCATTTTTGCCACCTGCCAGCTTAGTTGGTTTTGTAAATGTCTTATTTTCTGTTGGGCTTTGTTTGTTTCATTGTTTGGAGGCTTTTAACTGTTTAATCCATCTTGATTCAAGGTACCTGACTCAGGGTGGAGGCAGGTGAAAGGACCCACCTGAGCTGGAGTATTGCAGGGGGTGGTAATCTCTACCAGCAAGGTGGGGAGAGGCAGCTGCTTCTCACTTGACTGTGGGGCAGCCCATGAGAAAGCCCGTGGAAAGCATAGTTCCTGCAGTATTCACAAGATTCAAGCATCTCAGCCTGACAAGAGCCTTTTATACAGCACTATTAATAATAAAAACAATAGCTCCATACACCACTCAGTTTTACCTGCAACAGCCATGTTCCTTTCAAACTTCTGGGTAGGGGGCTGAGTATGAAAAGCCACAGGTGTGGTGAGTAGAGCTTGATAAAGCTGGAAACACCTTCAGAAGGAGGTCTCATCTCAACTTTCCCAGTTCCAGGTGTTATTGTAACTGTGAAGCCAGGTTCATGTGATCTTGTGGTGATGGCTGCATATAAAAGCAATCACTCTTTAGAATTACCAGCATTGCTACTGTCTTGAGCCCATTTGTCATCAGAAGTTTTCTTGTTGGATTTTCTCATCCACTAACAGTTTCCTTGCTTTAACAAGAGAAATTTCTGCATGTCAGAAGTTCTGTTCTGTAGCTGTGACCAGCTGATCTAGAGCAGACTATAGAAATCATAGTCTTCAATCTACATAGTGCCAAAAGCAGTCTTGCCACTCCCAGTCCTGTCTGAAGTGTGAGCCTCAATGGTTGTAGATGGAGAAGCTAAAATACGAAGTGGTAATACAGCTTGAAGTCTATGTAGTCCTAAAATAGTCTCTGCATGTCTGTCTTATTCGGTCACTAGGGAGGATTCACCTTCAATTTATTTGCTCACCCTTTTTTAAAGAAACCCTGGTAAACCCCTTGCAACTTTAGTCTTAAAGGGTATGGGGAAAATAGCAGTGGGCCAATTATATTGGCATTTGGCTTGAGGGAGAACAGACAGCTCCTTTGATGCTTTGACATTTTTGATCTCATGCTAATTTTGATGAAACTAACCCCAGGAGATACATTTATGGAATCTAATAAAAGACCTGTAGGTTCAAAGACTGATCAAGGAAGAAAACTGTTTAGAGAAAAGCCATCTCAGCCTATGATTGATGTTGCTGTATTAGGGTAGGTATGTAAAGAGAAGAGAACGTGTTGGTTTGCTGCCACAAGTTTTCAAAGCAGAATAGAGAAGCCCCTCAAATGATGTCTTTCAACAAAAAAAAAGGAAGACGAATTTGGAAAAATAAAAAATCAGTTTAGTTGGATAAATCTTGAACTCTTTTCTAGACAAAGGAAGGCAACTCTGCTGCAGATGTAAATTAGATTAAAAAAAAAAGATTAATCTAAAACTCCTTCTCCTCCCACTCCCTTAAAACCAAAAGCCCAACTCACAGCAGGGCAGTGTACACAGCAGAAGCAAGGTACAGGGTGCTGGGATGCAGCCATGTGTCCCCAGGGTTACCCTGCATGCCCTCACCACAGCTCATTTCCCACATCCTAAGTCTGGCAGGTCTCTCATGGCTCAGCCAGGTGAATAAGGTCTCCCACAGTGCCAAGGACCTGCCTGGGCCCAGGACAGCTGCTCTGGCAGCTGTTCTTTGGCACTTCTAGAGGCCAGCAGAAACAGAGCTGTATTCTGTTGGAGCAGCACTGGGTAGAAGAGGCACAAGCTTTCCAAGTGTATCACAAGAACATGAACATCTATTGCTGGCCAGCTGACACTGCACAGCTTGCTCCCTCCCAGGCTAACTCACTCATTTGATTTGTAAGAAAACCAAGATTGATTTTAAAGGATTAAACTTCTAAAAGGCAAAGAGCTACCTGTTGGGAGGTGCAAAAGTAAGAACAGTGTTTATTTTTTTAGGAGGTTTTCAAAATAGTGGTTATTTTCTTTTTTACCTTTCATATTATGCCTCAAAGACACATAGAAATAGATCAGTGAGATACTTCTCTCTCTTGTTACTGCAAAAGCACAATTTGGATCTTGATGTTTGGGTCTTGTTGAAGGAGAAGGGATACCTACAAGAGAAGAAGCATACTTTAGCACAAGAACTACTGAGGGAAAACGGATATACCAATGGCTTGTCCCATCTCGTGTATCTCCATCTTTCAGACGCCACAGCTTGGACATGCTGTAAAGGGTACCATACTGTGCCATCTACCACTACTGGAGACCTGGAAGCACTCTCCTCTTGAAAAAAAGGTTTACACGTACTCATTTGGTTCTCATCTCCTCTAGTTAAGTCCTTTTTTAGGGCCTTTATATCCCTTCCCATGTCCTGAAACTTACCCTCTGTAAGTGCTAAGCACAATAACCAGAGCCTTTCTCAGTTGTCTGCTTTTGCTTAGAAAGATTTCCTTGTGGGAGAACTCCATCAAAGAATTGGTTGGGCATGCACTTTGAATGACACTATTGATAATTTTAGTGCTCACTGTTTATATAGTAACCTAGTTTTCATCCACAAAGTGTGGCCTGAATTCACTGTGCTCCTCAGCAGTCAATGTCTAACCAGCTCTTACGACTGTCAGGACAATACCAAGCCTTGCATGAGGGCAGCTACAGGGGCAGAAAGAAATCAGTATTTGCTGCTTCTCTCCTCCCACCTGTATTACTCTGTGAAACAGTGGAAGCTATTTGACTGCAGAGAGAGAAAGGGACAAGAGGAACTTTAAGGGTTATCATGTGGGGAAGGGATGTGGGGATGGTAATTTCTGTGGGTTTTACACTAAGCAGACATTGGGAAAATGCTGGTCTATCAGCAACTGAGGCTTATCTTCAGTGTTAGAAAATTTGATATGCAGTATGCTTTTGTAAATTATGTCAGACATCACTTTCCTTTTATGAGAACTGTCTTTTCTTGGTAGATAATTTTTGCATTAGGTTAAAAAAAAAAGAGTTGGCAAAGTTTGCAGGAGTTTTTAACATGCTAACATGCTACAATGTTACTGAAATCTGTAGTATCACTAAAATACATTCAAAGCTTTCATGTAAGTTGTGGAACTAAATAATTATGTAAGAGATGTTGACATGATTTCACTTACTGGAACTTTACTGTATTAGAGGATCCACTGTTACTCTGTGACAGCCACTTCACAGAACAGTCTCTGCTCTGTAGGAACCCTCCTCACCAATAACCTTCCGTGTTTCTTTTTCCTCCAACATCAAAATACATCATAGTTTATACCTATTAGATTTAATAGTGACATTCGCAATACAAAAATAATATTATGTAAAGTATTCAGCTTGCAGATATTTGTTATACCTTCCTGAAATGAGACTGCTGTGTATACTTGCCAACTACATATTATGGTTAAGCAGTAATATTAGCTTTTGCATTTGCTTTAGATTATGGCAAACACAATTAATACCAATAACCAGAAAGGTTACAGTAGGATTCATTGTTAGGTGATAAAATGACAGTTTTCTTTCCCAAACAACAAATCCCAAGCTTTTCTTATTATCAGGTAAGGTTAAAAAGAAAAAAAAAAAAAAATGAAATGTACAACTTTGTCTAGTGATGCTCATGAATTATTTCTCTGGGCTGTGGCAGATCCTGTTGTGGATGCATCACTGGTGTGGAGAAGTACAGTTCAAGCACCTTCTACTGATGTTCAGAACAGCAGAGAAGTGAGAGATGTGATTCAGGCTCAGATAACAATAAATTACTTGTTTCATTATAGTAAACTGATACAAAATGCGGCATTCTGAAAACACAAATTACCCTGCTATCTGAAGTTCTCTTAGAAATGGAGACAAGGTAAAGTTAGTACTCTGCTGAGTATCAAAACCTTTTCTCTCTGCAGGATTACCCACTGCCACTAACAAATCACCCATAAAAATGCAGGTCAGGCATTTGGAACCTACATCTAATGCTAACAAAACTCCCATTGAAATGAATTATGGAATCGCTCATTTCAGTTGCAGTGTCTACAAGTAGATAAAAGAGAATATGTCTTTGTCACCTTTATACAGGTTCTGCTATATTTATATACAATACAAACAGCTTCTTTTGTATGTGATACCACTGGCTGTAGAATAGGAGCAACAATGTGGCTATGATGTAGTCACCATCGCAGAAACGTAGTGGGACGAGTCGAATAGCTGGAACACAGCACTGGATGGCTTCAAGCTCTTCAGAAGAGACAGAAAAGGGAGAAGAGGTGGAGGGGTGGCTCTATATATTAGGGAGGTCTTAGATGTTATAGGTATTGAAACTAATGATGATGAAGTTGAATGCATATGGGTAAGAATCAAGGGGAAGGCTGGCAAGGCTGATATCTTATTGGGGGTCTGTTATCGTCCACCCAACCAAAAAGAAGAAGTGGACAACTTGTTTTATAAGCAACTGGAGAATGTTTCTGGATCTTCAGCCCTTGTTCTTGTAGGCGACTTCAACCTACCAGATGTATGTGGTTGATGTGGAGGTTGGAGGCCGCCTGGGGCACAGCGATCATGAAATTGTAGAATTTTCAATACTTAGTGAAATCAGGAGGAACATCAACAAGACCTTAACCTTGGACTTCTGGAGGGCAGATTTTGACCTGTTTAGGAGGCTCATTCGGAGAGTTCCTTGGGAAACTGCCCTTAAAAACAAAGGAGTTCAGGAAAGATGGGTGTGCCTCAAAACAGAGATCTTGAGGGCGCAGGAAAAGTCTGTTCCTGTGT
>NDXB01011663.1:124921-145159 GCA_002631895.1 Agapornis roseicollis | reverse complement strand
AAAAACAAAAAAAAAAAAAAAAAAAAAAAAAAAAATCCATTCTGTATTTTGAACTGCTATTTTTCTCTTTCCTACTCTTCACTGTCATTTAGTGGAAGTTCATTCCATTAAAAATAGTAGTGGGAAAAACAAAATGGCAAAACTGTTATTTGTTTTTTCTCTAGTGGATATCCCTGCAGAAACTCCAGTAACTTTTTGTTTTCTCTAGACATGTATTTCAAGTTGACTTCTGGGGATTTCAAAGCCTACAATTTTCAAGACCCCCTTATGTTCTAGGAAACAAAACAAAAAAAGAAGCAAACAAACACCCTAAAAGATGACACATAAATGGAAAAAAGTAATATTTGGTGAAAGATCAGGAGGTAATACAGGAGATGGAAAATGGAAAAGAATGACTCTGGACTTCATTTAGGAATCTAATGTGACCACAATGAGCTGGTAAGGATGATGAAGAAGCAGAGGTACAGATATTTTCACTAGTGCTGTATTATTCTGACTATACTTGTATGTCTCCTGTGCTCTGTGAAGTCTAATTGTTTTACAAGCAAAAGTCTATGCACTATATACATCTTACATGAGTCCTTGGGAAATAAACTGTAAAACAAGGATGACTTCGCTAAAACTGATGGTTAAGTTTTCTAAGGATACACGTTGATGTTAGACATGACTCAAATAGCTGGATAGCAACTTGTCCCATTTTCATGGAGCTTTTACAACAGCTATTTAATTTCCTCTTTGACTATATTTACATGCAGTCTTCTTTTGTGTTGTGAGGCTGAAGGTTCTCAAATCTTTTCAGTCTTTCTATCTAAAAATCAACTGCATACTGCTTCTCAGACTCTTTTCCGACACTTTCTGTTCAGCCTCCTGCTGACTTAAAATGTCATTACCTTTGCTTAAATCCACTCTTTCCTTTACAAAATTACTTTGTAGTTCACTTTTGTAAAGCACATGCCAATCTCCTTTTTGGATTTTGAATATAACTTTAATGCTGATCTTTGAAACATGCAACTGGATGTGCATGAGAAGAGATTGATGCACTAAGTATGCCCATCCTAGGATGATTTTTGAGTGCCACTGATCTTAAAGTATCTTTGGAAAATCTTGTACCCACATCACAGGGCTAAAATTCAGCACTTCTGCAGCCTGTGAAACTATGAAGCTTAGAAGTTGCTTCTTCTTTTTAATTGTCCAAGTTTCTGCAAGTCCATTACAGAATATTTTCTCCTAGTGGGTGTACGTTTGCTTTCCTTTAAATCAATGTTGTCTTCATACTTGCAGCAAGTCACAACTATTTGATCAAAATGACCCTTATTCATGTTCTTATGGGATTTATCACTTCAACTGTAAATGTCAATGTGCTCTGAATATATATTTATTTTATTTTTCATAGAATCACTGAATGGCTTGATTTGGAAGGGACCTTAAAGATCATCTAATTCCAACTCCCCTACCACAGGCAGGGACACCTTCTATTAGACCTTGTTGCTCAAAGACATGTCCAGCCTGGCCTTGAATATTTCCAGGGATGGGGCATCCACAACTTCTCAGGGCAGCCTGTTCTAGTGTCTCACCACTCTCACAGTAAAGATTTTCTTTTTCTAATATGTAATATCCAATCTGATTTCTGTGGGATTAACCATGGGATTGAAGTTATTTGCTGAAGATGGTATTTGGGTTTACTAGTAGAAGGATTAGATTCTCCATATTTAATGTTTGCAGGTTTTAATAGTAATTTACTCAGCCAAGATGTGATCAAGGGAGATATTCACTTAGAATATTGATGATAATGAATTACATAACAATTTGTTTACGGATTAATTTTACCAGAAGTTAATCATTTTCTTAGGTGTGTAAGTATAGAATTATAAAAGCTACATGCTAGAACTCTGGATATTTCAAGGGCATATATCAAGTGCTGACATCACATAGGACGGCTCCAAACTCCTGAGGTTCACACTCATTAAATTTAACACATATTTAATGCATCACATTTTCAAAGTCTTTTATCTAGGAGAAAAATTAGCTGTGCACAGTATGTTTGACTTCAGAGATTAAAGAACTAAAAATCAAACTCCCTGACTTTCATGTGTGTTCTATCTAGAGAACTAAGAATTGAATGGGACACATCTTCATAGGCAAAACTTTAATTTTGAGGTTTGATCCAATATAGCATGGAAACATATCCTTTCTCTGCCTGTTGCTGCACACCTACTGATGTTTGAGCCCTGTAATCTTTGACTCTTATCTTCTAATCCCACCTCTTTACAGAGATTCTTCAGTAAAACAGGACAAAGCCTTCATCTGGTCATGTTATATACATAAGGGGGTTCTGATACCTTCCATTCAGTTAATGCCACCATTTGCTAATCATTAATCCAGGAAATCTCATTAAATGCCTGTGTCAGCTGTTATAATCTGTTAAGTAGATGGTCTCAAAAGAATGTGGGAAAGGTGTACTGAAACTGATTTCTGTGATTCTGAAATGCATGCTTCCAGATAATGTACTCTAGTGCTCTTTAATACAGCCCAGTACTGTATTCCTTCCACAGGGGAGGAATCAGCAGAAACAGGAGGTTCTTGCTGTCTCTACTAAATAGAGTAGTGCAAACAAACCCATCAAAACACAGATGAGAATTTATTGTATTTCACATATGCAGTCCAGATTGAGTGCCACAAGCAGAATTAGAATTAATCTGCTATGTTCCAGCACGATCAAGACAAAAGGCTAACACTAAAACTGACATATGCATTTAAAGATATAGAAGCTTAAACCACAAATCAAAATTACATTGGCTAAACTGTGAGATATCAGATTCTAAGTTCCAAGCTTGTACTGTGAGAGTTAAAACTTTTTTAGCTTTGTGAACTGATACCAGCATTGAAGAAGGTGAAGACAAGCAAAGAAGAAATACTTCTACCTTAGTTATGTCAAGGGTTATTGCTCATTAGCTGGCTATGCCTGGAATTATCTTGCAGAATAAAGGGATAATTTCTTTGGAGCTAGTGTCACACATACCATGTGTTTGTCTGTCTCTGATAATCTTTACTTTATACTCTGCAAGTCTTTATCTGAAGCTGCTCTTCAGCAGGGTCCTTTATTTTAATGACTTTCAGGGATTTGATCATTACATGGTGAATCTTTACCTCTCAGATGTGAATGGCTTTTTAAAAAGTGTTCACAATTTCAACAAGTAGTCTACTGCAGAATGACATTTATAAATTGAATATTTTTCAATTCTCCAGCTGTATTACATGAGGGTCAATGTATTTTGCCACTGGAATTGCCTTTAAAAATCCAGACTTTTCATCTTTTGGAACAGCGGGTAAGGTAGGTAAGGGAAAGGGGTAAATTCAAGAGGGATATCTCCGAAAAGGATATCATTATTTAGAACATATTGGAATCTTCTAACTTTAGGATTCTTGACTTTTTCTTAAATTTAATTCCTTTTTACTTTTGCAATTACCTTAAATGAGAAATTTGGATCAGTAAAATAAGTGAAATTTTGCTGCTAGCCCTAGTGATTTGCCATTTGTAAATGGTCATTCAATATTTTGGTCAATTAATTTGCTATTTATAGGCTGTACAAACTTTATTCCAATTATTCTATATTCTATATTTATGGAAATTTTAAGACCACTCTGCAGCAGTCTGCTTCTGCTCTCAGTCAAGTTAATGAAAGCTTCTCAGTTTAAAAATTCCAGTCTGAAATCCTCTGTAATTGGATGCCTGGCTCACCTGACAGCTTCTCCTCACCAATTTGCTTACTTCAATTCTTTAGATGTGTTAATGATGAATAACAGTTTGAGGCACTTGTAATTAATACACACACACTTACAATTTTTGACTGATGTTGACTGCTGTGACTCTCAGAAGCTCTGTGACTCAGTTATCACTGTTCTGGCAGTATAAATGGGCTTTAAGGTGGAAATAAATTAGTTTTACAAGTATTTCCAAACCTCTCTGCTGTAGTAGAGTAGGTAGCATAAAACTGCCTAATACAAATTAGAATTAGGCTCACTGTATTTTGCTTATTTCAGTTTTGCCTTAGAGTTTTGCTGATTTTTTTTTCCTTAATTATGAAACTTTTCTTCATAATCAAAATTTCCTTATAAAATTACTTAGGAAAATTTCGTTTAAAAATTAAAAAATAACAGACACCATATAATTTAGATTTTCTTTCCACGTTTCTAACCTTAAAAAGGTCAAAAGTGAATAAATCAGAATCATAATATTTATTTCTCCTATATATTGGGCCAAAACCTTGTCTTTTCCTTTCATGATAATGGAACTATAAGGTAATATCAACTGGTTCAAGCAGCCAGGCTTTGATTCCCTTTACATGCAGGTTCTCCCCAGGTTATGGAGCTGGCAAATTTTGTTCTGCTTTGCACATGCTCTGCAGTCCCTGACTATCAGAGAGCTCTTGTTCTGGCTGCCCGATTAGTCCCTTTGGGTTGGCTGCTGCAGGAGACAAAGTAGAGCTCCAAGTTGTGAACAGGAATAACTTGGTTCCACTAGCTGGGAAGCTATAAGGATGGTTGACAGTTGTCACATTCCACCTCCCCAAGTACTCCTTCATGCTGGTCTCTGGCAATGAGTCCCTGTTATAAAGCTGAGTCTTCTTCCTTAAAGAATCATTGTGTTAGGAGACCATGGCCTAGAATAATTTATGTCCCAGAGTGTCCTGGGTTTAGCAGTAGCATTTTTTGTTCTTCATAGTATCTGGTGCAGCTGCATTTTGACTTTCGGCCTGGGAACAGAACTGATAACAGCATGTCATGCCCACAATGTAAGAGAGAGTTATCCAGAAGGGCTAGTTCTCTAGGGGGTTGGAGGAGGTATCAGTTGCTGCTCAGTCAGGCAGGGTGGGGTGAG
This sequence comes from Agapornis roseicollis, assembly GCA_002631895.1. Classification (NCBI taxonomy): domain Eukaryota; kingdom Metazoa; phylum Chordata; class Aves; order Psittaciformes; family Psittacidae; genus Agapornis; species Agapornis roseicollis. Next base: position 140,280 of record NDXB01011663.1, on the reverse strand, counting down.
TTATCTTTTGGTGATTAGTGAAGTGCTGTATTTTCTTCCCTTGTTATTTCCTTTATTATTATTATTATTGGTGGTAGCAGCAGTGATTTGTGTTATACCTTGGATACTAAACTGTTCTTATCTCAACCTGTGGGAGTTGCATGCTTTTGATTCTCCTCCCCATCCCTCCGGGAGCAGGGGGAGGGCAAGAAAAAGGGGCTTGAGTGAGTGAACAAGCTGCGTGGCTGGGTTTATACCGCGACAGTTCTTTTGGTGAACAATGTAGGGCACGAGAGGTTGAGATATCGACAGATCTGACGGAATTAATGGTCACTCATCACAATGCTGATTTATTGGCTTTTAATGTTGTTTCTCTTGACCTCACAGTTTCAGGATGGACTTGTACCTGGCCGTCCTGCTGCTCTTCACCGTCCTGGCCCTCATCCTCGCCTCTGTCTTTGTAAGGCTGCAGGGAGCCAAGGGGGGTGGCCCCAGGAGCTGGCAGCAGCCAGAGCGGCCCCGCACACCAAGCTTCATTGAGAGCAGGGTCGGAGGCCGGCAGGGAGCGGCTGCCTGTGGAGGAGGTTGCGGCAGTCAAGGAGCAGGAGGCAGCGGCTTCCGAGCAGAGGGAGGAGGTGGCGGAGGAGCCGAGCCCCACGGAGAAGCTGAGCCCTGTGGAGGAGCCCCAGGAGGATACAGGAGAGCACACAGCATTTCCCAGCAAGGCAGAGGAGGAAGATCTAGACTCAGGAAAAGGGAAGCTGGTGGTGGGAGGGCCGGCAAGCACAGCAGCTACAGCAGCCCCAGTGACAAGTACAGCAGCATCATTTGAGGGTTCTGGAGGATTTGAATAGCCTTTGGGTACTCTTGGGATCTGCCTGCTGATTGTGATGGGGATCAGCATGGTGGCACACACACAGAGTGTGTTCTACCCATGACGATTTTGTCTGATCTCAAGAATTAAGCAGAGTGGGGTTTGGGTCTTGTTTAGGGCCAGACAACAAAATAGGAGAACCAGAAGATTTCCCCAAGGCTGGACAGTCATGAGTGGTAGGGTGTGTGGAACAGTATGGGCAAGTATCTACTTCACTGCGCTCCTCCAGTGCTCTGGAAGCATCAGAGATGGAAAGCAGCTGTATGGAGTCCACAGCAACAAGCTGCATAAACTGCTGAAGGGGACAGTGAATCATTTTGAGCCTGGTGGGTGCCTGACACTTCAGGCCATCAGACCAGAGATGCAACATACAGATGGACTCATGATCGAGGGGTAGACTTAGCAATGGACACTATTGCACTATTGCCTAGGTTATTCTCCTGCTCTGAAAGACTGTTACAAGAAATGAAGCCTGACATCATGGACCAGATGGACACAGAAGCTTTATAATAACTGGTCTATACATTAAGAGCACACTGAAATAAGAAGATCAAGAGGAAAAACTCTGAGGGCCATTCACAGTTTCACTGTACTGTCCGTATGTACTTAGACATGCATGGCTTAAGCTTGGGTCAGATGTCTTATCTCTTCTTCCTCCTGGCCTCCCCTCCTCCCTGGCAGAGCATGTGACTCACAAAGTCCTTGGTCAGAGTAAACACCAGTATTATCAGCTTTGTTCCTAGGCCAAAAGTCAAAACACAGCTGTACCAGCTACTAAGAAGAAGAAAAAATGACTACTGCTGCTGAACATTATCCACCCCTTTCTGAGTCTTCATGAGTCTCATGCTCTGCCAGGAAGGAGGGGAGGCTGGGAGGAAGCAGGGACAGGACACCTGACCCAAACTAGCCAAATCCATACCACAGCATGTCATGCTTGGGATATAATGGAGTGTTACCCAGAAGGGCTAGATCTCTAGGGGGTTGGAGGAGGTATCGGTTGGTGCTCAGTCAGGCAGGGTGGCGGTGAGTTATCTGTTGGTGGGTGGTGAGGTGCTGTATTCTCTCCCCTTGTTATTTCCTTTATCATTATTATTATTGGTGGTAGCAGTAGTGGTTTGTGTTATACCTTAGATACTAAACTGTTCTTATCTCAACCTGTGGGAGTTGCATTCTTTTGATTCTCCTCCCCATCCCTCCGGGAGCAGGGGGAGGGCAAGAAAAGGGGCTTGAGTAAGTGAATGAACTGGGTTTAACCCACGACACAGAGGTATAGGATTCAGGGCACAATTTTGAAACACTTTATGTGGCAAAGTTGTAACATTAGGTATTTCTTGCCTGAAGTTATATAATTAGCATAGGCTCATAAATTACCCTTTAACTTAGAAAGACTATTGCTCTATGACTTTTCTTTGGTACTGAAGACTGAAAAGTATTTTAAAATTTGATTGCATTTGCCAGTGGTCCTGCAAGGAGATTGATATTTTGATGATGGTTGGAAAAAAACCACCAAAATAAGAACAGGAGAAAACTGGTAAGTTTCCATTAAAGAAATTGTTTTATATGTACAAGTATAATGACATACTTGAAGAATTTCATGTGACGCAGGGAAAATGTGCTTTATATCTCAATCAAAACAATGTATTTGAAAGAAATATGTCAGATCGGTCAGATTTGTAGGGGAAAAATAGTACAATAGCTCAGAATAATATTTTACAGAGAATTTGGTTTGCTTCTTGTCCACAAAGCTGTCTAATGCACCAGTTTATTCATTTATCAGTATTTTTAAATCAATAGATATTTATATTTGCATATTTATATAATCAGTTTAAATGGTCTTATCTTTACTCTTCCCTGTAAATATCTGACTAACATATGTAGTACATACAGGGTTAATGTTGCTGTCTAATAGGCAACATTCATCAACCCCTTCTCCTCTGTAATCTTTTTGTTAAAATGTTCTTTGCTACAGACCTAGGAATTTTCTGGTTTTACTTGCAGTAAATCCTTCTATAATTATCCTTGGCTTATATTGATACCCCTCAAAAACTGCTTGTTCCTACGGACAATGCCTCAAGAAGGAAATAACTGCAAACATTTTAAGACAGAAAATTATGCCAAACCAAAAGACAAAAAAAAAAAAAGAAAAACAACCAACCAAACAAACAAAATACCCAGTCAAACAAAAAGTGCAGTTTCACATTTTCTTAAGTATCCATAATTAATGTCTGGATTATGATGCACAATATCTGTAGCTCTAATCACACTACTGAAGTGACTCAATTGTTGGTTATTTGAAATGGATGGATGGAATACTGAAGCCCTCTCACAAGAATCTAAATTCCAAATTAATATAAAAGGTAATTCCTCTGACTTTGATTATAATAAGCCATGAGAATTTATATATTTATATATTTAGACAAATTGTGCAGGATTTGCTAGTTTACTGCAGCTAATGACCATTTTTAGACCCCCAGCTGTGATCAAAGACTTCTTTGACAAGAATTTCATCTAAACTTGTTAAAGGAAATTGAATCACATTCTTTGAGTTCTTCAAAACCTCTCCCCCAATCTTCTTCTTTACTATTTTTACAAATAAAGAAATAAACAAATATTAATAACCCTGGCTTCTCTCATTATTGTCTTCTCTGTTTTTCTGCTGTTCCAGAGATTTTTTTTCTTCTTACACTGAAAAGACATAGATACTATTCAGTGTCCCACTTATCCTCCAGCTGGTGGGCCAAAAATGGACAAGATTTCTAGAGATACAAAGTTTTTCAACACTGCATGAATAACACAGCTGTGAAGCCTTATATATGGTAGAACATCTCAAAATATGTTAATGTAATTGAATCAATACCTGCCTACCTAATTATGAAGAGACAAATTACTCTCCAGATTACATTAACTATATTTGATTAAATCTCCTCTCCATTTGTTTGAAGCCTAGACAACCATCTCATAAATTGACACCTACACTGTAGAAATTTAAAGAGAAAAGTTGAATCCTATCCTATGTTGCTGGAGACAAGCTGTCTTTTTTCTTCACATTGTTCACTGTCTGATACAGATGAAATTTGAATGCCAAGTGCAATAACACTGTAAATTCAGAAGTTATCACTCACATGTTATAATATATGCATGTTCTTAGTTCAGGATGTGTCTCACACTGGAAGAGCTAGACAAGTAAGATGAGTTCACTTAGTACTTAAAGTACACAATCTAGTAGTTTCTGGGACTTTAAACTCTTTACATTAATGGGATTGAGATATTTGCTGTTGTTTGTGAGAAAGTGCTTCAGTAATAAGACTCAGATCTACATTTTGCGCAAAGATAATACAATGAGTCTCATTTTTCAGAGAAATGAATCTGTTTTGTTCTGAGCACAGAGACATTTCTTGGATTAGATGATCAGATTACTAAAGACAGAGTTTCTCTGGAAATGTCTGTTTGAAGTACAAATGTTTAATGTATATATCTCTTCAACGCCTAGAGATGCTCTATGAAGTCATGACTTGAGCTGGCAGTTCTATGCTAGAGGTCATGACCCAAGTGGAGTCATGTTGGTTACAAATTGGATTTCTTGTCTAACACAAACTTAGTTACTTATGTCAGTATTTAAGGTTATAGTATTGATGGGTTACAGCTGAAACCAAGACAAAATAGAACCTGTTTTATAAAACTGGCTCCACAATTAAAAAGTCTTGAAACCTTTAGTAGTGGTTACTGTAAACATTTGTAAATAAGTAGACAGAGACAAATCTTATTGACTCATAGGTAAATAAACTCTAAAGAACTAAGGTACTCCTTCATGTCTTTCTCACTTATTTTCTGCTGGCTTTAGTTATTCAACATTTTTCTTTCCTGCTAAGTTAGACTGCAAAACTTTTCAGAAGGGATTTTTTATTCTTTCATGTCCCCAGCATGTGCACAAAATACAATCAGTACTACAGAGATGAACATCATTACTGCTAATAGCTCTGTCCACATCTATTTAGCAATGTTAAATCTAATAGTCACAAAGCACAAAACATTCATAGAATCTGCAGGTTAATTTATAAATGGCTAACAAACTGTTGAAATATATTCCTCTACTTGGAATTGCTTTTTTTAGGACTTCAGCTATGCTTCGGCAGATAATCACTGACGGTCGAACTTGTTACAGGTTAGTGAGAACACAGTAGTGATCAATGCATTGAACATCAGTTCTCTTATACTGGAGCCTTATATTGGAAGCTTGTACTACAGATTGCATATTGAACCTCCAGCATTCTGGATTAAAAAGCTAAAGTTTCTGAACTTCTGTTTCAGTTCAGTTACTTTTTGTATTTGGGAAGGAGACTTAAAAAAAATGAACTAAAAATTGAAAATTATATAATGGCCTATGATAATCAGCAGGTTGCTCTCACCTTTTTGGTACAGATCTTTTGCAAGTTTGACTTGGCTCTTTTCCTGTTGGTCTTTGAAAAATTGATGCAAAGTTGGGAAAAATTCCAAGAATGGAGTATAAAAGCAGCATAATCTTCCAACAGTGAATAATATTCAATATTACTTTCCCTTGTGGAATTTCTTTTTAATTATTTGTAGATAAATTATGTAAAGCTGGATTCATCAAGCAGGAGGTGTCTGCAATATAGATGTCTACATCTGGACTAGTTACCCTGCTGTCAATTCGTAATTAGTCAAGAGAAACAGGGACTTTTTTATTTTTGAGCTCATACGCTCAAAAAGTCCTTGTCACATGGTAGTGCAGACCTTCAGCCTCCCCTTAACTGCTGCATAAATTGTCCTGGCCTGACATCAGTATGTATCTCAGCTAACCTAATGGCAGTGATACAAGAATATAGATTTACTCACAGACACCTTTGTCGACATCTTACAAGAAAACTAACTTATATGTAACCTGCATTTAAACTGTCTTGCTTCATATTCAGTAAAAAGTGGAAGTCAGATCACCTGCCCTTACTTAGATATCAAGGAAGCACAAAGCTGGATCTGAAAAAGTGCCAAATATTAGACTTCTTTCTGAACCAGGACACTGTAGATATACTCATTAAAGAGTATTAAAGACATAGTCAACCAAAGAAGGGTCCTTGCTGAGCTACTCCCACAAAATCAGGTCTTGAAGAAAAGTATTGAAGAAAAACCTGGAACTAGGTCTACAATATATGGAATTACAAAGGTTTTCAGCAGGTCCATAGATCCTGCTGAAGGGATTAGCCCTGTTCCAGTAGTGAAAAACAGTCCTTGTTGCTGTCTAATTCCTTTCTAAAGGTACTGTCTGACAAGAGTGAGACAAAACAAATGTCCGTTTCTCCAGAACTGAGAATTCTGTGATATGTGACAGAAATTAGTCTAACCTCAGTACCCAGAAAAAAATATGGAGAAGGTAATACTAGCTGCTATTCAAAGGCATTAAAGGACAAAGCAGTCACCAGGCACAGTCATCATAAGTGCATGAAGGGAAAGTCCTGTCTAACTAATTTGACATGCTTCTGCAATAAGCTCACCCAACTCGTGGATGAGGGGAAAGCAATGGATGCATTTTTTCTGTAATTTAGTGAGGCTTGTGGTACAGCCTCTCACAGCATCCTTATCCACAGTTGTCCAGCAGTGAGACAGATATACAAAACACCGAGTGAAGATCTGGCTGAACAGCAGTGCTCAAACGGTTGTGTTAAATAGGACTTCTATGTCTTTCTGGTGACTGGTTACTAGTGGCCCATGTTCCTTGGGGTTCTGTTCAACATATTCACCATTGATCTGGATACAGGAGTTTAATGCACCATTAGCAAGTTTGCTGATGATACAAAACTGGTAGGTGATTTCTTGAGGGACAAGATTAGTCTGTAGAGTGCTATGGCTAGCATTTGTGATAAACACAGTGTTGACAGCACACTAACATTTTAGTTATTGCTGAACAGTTCCTATGCAACCATCAATGGCATGAAATTTAACAACAAATGCTGAATGGAGTAATGCCAGACCCAACTATAAACAAGGAGAGGAGTGATTGGAGAGCAGTGCTGCAGAAAGAGATTGGGGGGTGCTGGTTGACATCAGGCTCAACATGAGGCAGCAGTGAGCCCTGGCAGCCAAGAAGGCAAACCACACCCTGGGGTGCATCAAACACAGCAGAACCAGACAGGTAAAAGGAAGTAATTACTCCACCGTATGCAGCATTGGTATAGCTTCACCTTCAGTACTCTGTGCTGTTCTGAGTCCCACAGCTCAAGAAAGTCATGAAGTTCCTTGAATGTGTTCACAGGAGGAAAGTAACAAAGCTGGTGACAGGGCTGGAAGGAATGTCTGTGTGAAGAGAGGCTGAGGGCTCTGGGCTTGTCTAGTTTGGAGAAAAAGAAACTGCAAGGGGTGACCTCATTGTTCTCTACAGCTTCCTGAGGCAGGAAAGTGGAGAGGGAGGTGTTGATGTCTTGTCCCTGGCAGCAGGATGCCTGGGAATGGTTCAAAGCTGTGAGGAGGTTCAAATGATGTCAGGAAACATTTCTTTGCAGAGGGTGTGGTCAAACAATATAAAAGGCTTCCTAGAGAGGTGGTCAATAGATTAAGCCTGTCAGCATTTGCAAAACATTTGGAAAATGCCCTTTTGGTCAGCTCTGAAGTTGTCAGGCAATTGAACTATATGATCATTGTAGGTCCTTTTCAACTGAAATATTCTGTTCTACTCTACTCTACTCACCATTGATCTTAAGATATTTTCATTTTCCTGAAAATCATTCAAATATTGGAAAAATAAGATTGCATCAGTAATTTTAAATATTTGTGACTATTTTAAGAGATATGAGAAGTACACTGAAATCGATTTCCTTATTAAGAAAGTGACCTTGACAATTCAATCAGACTTGTACCAGTTTTTTTGCTAGAATAGTGTTGTTCTGGTTAGGTTTGGGTTTTTTTTATGGTATTTTATATGGTGCTATGGTTTGGATTTGTGATGAAAACAGTATAATACAGTACAAAAGAGATAATACACTGATTTGTCATTGCAGAACAATATCCTCAAGTGACTGTAATGCGTGATAGAACCCTGCTTTTCTGGAGATGACTGAACACCTGCCTGACCATGAGAAGTAGTGAATGGATTCCTTTTTTTGCTTTTCTTTTGTATGCAGTTTTGTTTTACATATTAAACTGTCTTTATCTCAACCTTCAAGTTTTCTTACTTTTACCTTTCCAGTTATCTTCCCCATTCCATTGCAGGGAGTGAGTGGCTGTAAGAGGTTTAATTCCATTCCAGGCTTAAAACATAACACTTTTGTAGCTCCCTCTCTAGCAATACTCAAAGCTAAATGAACCACCTTGATTTTACTGAAGGTAGATTTCTAAGAAGATAATTCAGAATGTGTAAAGCCATCAGAAATATTTTTAATACTGCTGAGTGTGAAATTCAATTATAAAAATTAAAATAGAGAAATATGTTCAATATTACTTTATCCTGTAAGGATTTAGATATACTTGAAATCTTACACTATTGTATTTATCCTAATGACATTCATGTAACATTAGAATTATGCTATCCTCCATATGAATCCATGTCTAATATATATCTGGGTCTCCCAGGACTTTTGTTCAACCACTAAAAATATACATTCTATAGGTTTCTAAAATTGTACAAATTTAGCTATATTTAAAAGATGATGAAACATTATTTCATTAAATATTCTCTTTTTTCACTTTTTCATTGTTTCCTTGTCCCTTCTTCTCCTGATATGTTTTCCATTTGTCAAATTAAAGTAACTGACAGAGAAGATAAGGAAAGGAAGAAAAACTGTAAATTCTTTTGGAACTTGCTTCAGAAAAATTTTAAAAGCAGGCCTTTAACTCTTAGAGTAAGCTTCTTAGCGTTTGAAAATAGATCATTTATTTACCAGCTTCACTTTTATTTCCTACACTATGATTAGTTTATATACTTTCGCAGATTAAAAACAACTTAAATATAAAATCCTACTAATGACTAATACTTAATCTTCCTTTCTGTCACACTAGTTCAAAAACAGTATGGCAAATTGGCCTGCAAAATAGCACATCTATAAGCAATTTGTTTGTGTGCATATACAAAATTATCTGAAGTTATAATTGCCATAGGAGATAGCAGGCAGAGTGAGAATTTAAGCTTCACCTTATTATTTGCTGGTTGTTGTGGTGTTCCAATGGTGAAAATATATATAAATACTTCCATACTTACTTTCACTTTTTTCTGTTTCTTTTTCTTTTCTTTTTTGTTTTCTGCCAGAAACTGAATCTAAGAAATAGACACTGTGTTATCCTCCATATCTGTTAGCAATGTAGTTCACAAGGAATCTTCAAAGTTCATAGTCAAACAGTTGTACACACTATGTGGAAGCAGAAAAGAAAAAAGTAATTTACTTTTCTGAATTTTTTTTTAAATTTTATCCCTTTTCTGAGGTGAAGGAAAATATTAATTTATTAAGCAGGATCAAATCCTGCCAGCAGGAAAATACTCCCATTGAAATGCAGAATAAGTCACATTTGTCTGCCAGAAGAAGTCTGAAACTGAACATACAGTAAGCTGAAACAAATTAAATGATATGCAATACACATAAGTGTCTGTCAAGCAGGATCACATGCTAAAATTTCATACTTGGAAGAACATTTAATGCACTTTACTTTCTTTTCTTTTTAAACTACAAGAGATATAATTTAAATTTGAATTATGGTAACCTGAAAAGACATTTTACTGAAAATGAATAATTGAACATAAACCATTTTGCAGGGAAAAAAAGCAAATGTATAGAGAATTTGTGGTTTGATTCTTTTTTTTTTTTCCCTGTTTACTCAATTCTGTATTGGTGATCTATTTTTTTTTTTATTTTCTAAACTAATATAATTTAATCAAAATTAAGTAGATTTGTTTACGTCAGTGTTAAACATCCTTTTTCATTGGGTAATTAGTTACAAGTCTAGAAAGATGCAAACCTATTTTAAGCATTTGATTTCTTTTACATTTTTAATTGTAACGAGGACCAGGACTCATTAGAACTGTGTGTGATTAATGTATTTTCCTCAGATATTTCATTTCCATCAATTCTGCCCTCCTATAAATTCACTTTGTAGATTGAATCAGGGAGCTTTAGGAAGAACATTCTTCCAGATTAATGAGTGGAGCTTTGATTTTGTAAAGGTTCACTTTTACATGAATTCCTTTATGATTACAATTGCTACTACCAAATGCTTTCAATTGTGATGCTGACATGATCAATTTACAGCAAAAATAGAGCTAGGTTGAGCACATCTAGAAGTATGAGCAGTGCATTTCATGTGAACAGAGAGGTTCAGACAAAGTAATGAAGATAAATCCTAGGACTACAGGAAATTTAACAGAAAGAAATCAAATACATGAAACATATCCTTGCCCATTATTAGGTCACACAAAAAATACAGAACATTAATCACTGATACCATCTGTTAATTTCTAAAATAAGTTTGCAGTTATAATAATAGTCCACTTTGGTTTCATTCTAAATAGGATGAATAATAGTCCAGAATGTGTTCTTATAGATTAAGCTTGAATTAAAGGAATCTCCAACTTCAGTCATTCATATGTGTCTAATAATGGCCTAATTAAATTAAGAAATTCCTCAAATGAGTAGTGTCAGAAAGTTACAGATACTTGAAAGATGATTGATGACTCATGTGAAATAAATCTGTGTCCTGGTTTAAGCCCCACCTGTCACTCAGAAACAACACAGCTGTTCCCTCACTCCCCTCCTCTTCCTCCCTCAGATCCTGGAGGGGTGGGGAGAAGAATCAGAATGTAACTCCCAGCGGTTTAGATAAGAACAGCCCAGTAACTAAGGTATAACACAAACCACTGCTGCTGCCACCAATAATAATAATGATAAGGAAAATAACAAGGGAAGAGAGTAAAATCACTCACCACCCACAGACCGATACCCAGCCTGACCTGAGCAGTGATCTAACCCTTCTGGGTAACTGCCCACAGTTTATATAGTGGGAATGACGTGCTGTGGTATGGAATACCTCTTTGGTCAGTTTGGGTCAGGTATCCTGTCTCTGCTTCCTCTCAGCTTCCTTGGTCACAGTAAACATTCTGACCAGCAACTAAAACCATCGGTGTTATCAGCTCTGTTCCCATGCTGAAAGTTAAAACCACAGCACTGCACCAGCTACAAGGAAGGAGAAAAATGGCTGCTGCTGCTGAACCCAGGACAATCTGTGATGTTATTCTGCCTTCTGTAATGTAAATTGGGTCAGCATAAAATTCACACGGCATTTGTTTTTATTGGCTGAATCCTGAGGACATATTCATATTATCCAACACACCACTATGCAAAGAGCCCTGAGTAAGGTTCAGAGTAATTGTTGGTTCAGAAAACATGGTTCAAAATTGGCTGTAAACAAATGCACAAATCCCAGAAAGTATGAATCGCTATAACTAGTCCTAGCCAAAAAGCCTTATCTCTGTAGGACCATTTAACTGAGATTTACTGTATTGACTCGTGTATCTTCCATTTTCAGACTTAGTTTATATACACCTGAGTGTGAAATCTCCCTTCTGCAGTGAAGAACCCAAGGCTGCAGTTTAGACATGTAAGTTCTTTGCTCAGCAATTATGTATTCCCTGAGCAGTGGATGATGGAGAAAGTTAAGCCACCCTTGTTTTCTTGAGTTAGTACATATAATATTGAAGAGGCTTCTGGTTTATGGGTAGTCAGTTAAGAATCTGTGATGGTGAGGAAATTAATTGAAAATTAAATTAAATGTCTAAAAATACAATTTTTTTACTTAGAACAAAAAGCATTTCCTAAAGAAAGAGACTACTGTATGTACAAAGGTAATGCATGTTATAATTACTGCCTCAAGAGATGTGTGGTAGTATACATACTTCACTCTGGCAGATACTTTGTTTACCCAAAATATTTTTTAACTTGAGGGGTTTCAGAATTTTAATATAAAATTTCTTGATGTACATTTTATTATTTAAAAAGAAGATGCTGTCAAGAACATCACAAGCATTGTAAATTATTGTTTATGTGTCAGGATCTAGGTTCCACTGTCAACCCAATTTACAAACATCAGTGTTATTTTTTAGAACTAGAAATATTATTTGGAAAATCAGAATATATTAATGAACATGTATGCAGTTTTTTCAGACATACTACATTAGACATTGTAATGAAGCACCTGAATGGATAGCTAGTTGTAAAGAACAGAAACTCAGTATGGGTCTTAGGAAAATGGGTTACTTCAAATTTCTGCCCTTTTATAAAGGAGGTGACAGAATATTTAGTTTTTTTATTTAAAGAACTCTTGTATCTAAAAAGGAGCGTATTATATATGAAATTACTTTAATCTCTGTGTATTACCTATCCATATGGAAGTGAGTGACAGAAGAGTTTCTGCAGAGTGATACGGTATCATTGTTTACTTTTGGAACTGAACTTTCTGTATATTCTTAAACTATAGAATCATAGAATGGTTTGTATTGGAAGGTACCTTAAAATTATGCAGCTTCAGCCCTCCTGCCACCACAAGAGATGTCTTCCACAAGACCTGGTTGCCCAAAGCCTCTTCCAACTTGGTCTTGAATACTTTCAGGGATGGGGCACCCACAGCTTCTCCAGGCAAACTGTCTCACCACCCTCACAGTAAAAAATTTCTTCCTAATATATGATTTAAATTCGCCATCTCCCAGTTCAAAACCGTCACCCCTTATCCTATCTCTTCATGGCCTTTTAAAAAGTCCCTTTCCAGGGTTCTTGTAGGCCCCATTTAGTTTTGTATGGCTTTATCATTAAAAAGCAATGTTAAATATATACTTCAGCAAAAAAACAGTGAATAAAGCGGAAAAAAATGGATAGAATAATGGGTTGCTTAGCAGTTTCTAACAGTGATTTAAAACCTAGGAATTTCAAAATTCATCAGAATTACACTCTCATGTAATGCCTCAACAAAACCATTAACAGCAGGCTTTACTGTACTATTGTACATTCGGCTATAAATAATATCAGTGGGAAGTTGTGTTTTTCCAACAGAGCTGACATAGCTATCCTGGTAAAACTTTCCATTTTATATAAAGCACGGACTGTGCCTAAATATAACTATGTGTTAAACCATAGTAATTTCAGCTTCTAAAATTAATAGATGAAGGATTTAAAGACTGCATAAATATATGTCAATAAGAAAAAGGATAAGGTCAGGTCTCACAGTAGTCTTATACATGCAAGAAAAACATCTTCTAATAATGGAAGTGTCTTCTGGCTACTGGATCTTTTACTAGAAAATGGGGTGGATAATACAGATACAAAGTATTAGATTAGTATTACCCAAAATTCTTTATTTTGTTTTATTCAGCATAGTAGAAATAGGTCGTTCATTGGCAATTCATTATTTAAAGGGGAATCACTGCTATTCTGAAGCTAGGTATAGTAGCAATTGCAATTAAATGGGAAGGTTAAAAGTCAAGGTCATTTTTAAGAATTGTATTTAACATTCAGAGATCCCTTTCCTGCTTTGAAGTATTAACCTAAATGTTTATCAAAGAAGACATAGCCTTAACCTCTGGATATTTAAACTGAATAAAGACCAGATGTTATAATTCCAGGTTTTGGTGAAAACATTTCTCTTTAAAAAGCAGTGCATTTTGTCATAGCAATTTGTGTAAAGATAAGAAGCCATGAAGTAGGCTGCCAAGTTCTCCCTGGTTCATTTGTTATGATTTTTGCTTCTGACACAATGTCATGGGTTCAAGTCTCAAAGTGGCACTCTGTAGCACTTTACTGATACAAGAGCTATCTGTACTTTAGGTGACATTTTAAAATAAGCTCTTTGGCAGTTATCCAAATGTATGCTAAAAATCATAAGAGGCATTCTCAGATAAGAGTTGGAGATAATAGCAGTCTCTTGGGCAGCATCTCTTCTCTCTATAAAACTCACTCTGCTACCCAAGATTGTCTGTGAGCTATTGCTGAGCACATCTGTAATGGCTGCTTCATTTTCTGCAATGTCATTTTGTAACAAATAGCTCATTATCCTTCAGAGATGTTCAATATCTGGGATTTGAGGAGTATTTTTAAATCAAATTCTATACAGAAGCCACTAATCTATGCCACAGAAGATTTTGTCTCTTATTATAAACTAACTCCTTGATCCTAGAAGCAGTTTGACCCTTTATATGCCAAAACAGCATATCCACAGGTTATCTGAAGAATAGCCTGTTATAAGGTGAGGTAGTATGCAGTAGAAAAGTACAATACCTAGGCATACGAAGGTGAAAGAGCTAGGTTACTATGAGAGTAAGTGTCTCCCTAAGATTCTGTCAAGCCCCCCATTTTCCTACAGGACTGGTTAGTGCTGGCAAGAATAAATAAGATCAGTGGTGTGGACTGTTTGATATTGATCCTTTTTTGCAAAATGTTATTTTGCAGTCTTCAGTCATCATTCTACCTTTCAAGTGATTTTTTTTCCCTTTTATTGGATATGTACAGTTCTTAGCTAATTTTACTATGATATATTTGAATATTAATGTCAGTATTGGTGACAATTTGTAGTGAGAGCTACAGGGTATATGACTCTCTAAAAAAAAAAAATAAGAGGCCATTTTTGGCAAATAATTTAGGAGCAATATGGAGTGTTCCCATAACCTTTATCATATTTGAACAGTAATAACAAGACTTTAATTAGAAAGGCATAGTTGGCATACCTGAATATGTAAAATAAATGTACAGAAGACACTGTGAAAACCATGGGAAGTGCCTTCTGTATCCATCCCAGATAACTGATTCTTGTCACACATTATTATTACACTGATAAACTTTTCATTAGGCTTTCTACTGAACTATGCAAAAGGAAGAGACTAAAAAAATAAAATTCTTGCATTCTAACCTTCAAACACCTCATATGTGAATATGTCCTTCCTCCTCTTGTGATAAGAAAATAAAATATTTTGAGTGATGGGAACTATTCACAAGTTCATCATTAAATTTATGTTATTTCCTTTCTTAATATTTCGTGATTCTACAGTTAATTCTCTGATAAAAGATTTTTTTGAGCAGTTGTGTTTTTATAGTTGATGGAATGGTATTTTTCATCTTGCATCAAGGGCTTTGTGTACTTTTATTTTCATTGGCTGGAGTAATATTGTCTTAAGCATTGCCCAGTCAGTAAACAGAATTCAAGTCAAGAAATATGATTAAATTCAGTTACTTCTGTGTGTCTAATTCAGCTGAACCTGTGTAAAAGGTTGTGGTGCCACAGAGTTAATAGATATTCCTATGAATCGCCTAATGTACCCACAATGTGCATTACACAGTAAGTAGTCTGAAGTCTGAGGAAAAAGGGGTAATTTATCTTTATCAGACTACAGTTACAGCTGTGTTTGAGAGAGTTACAAGGTTGCAGGGCTCTAAACAGATTTGCTGCTGTATTGACTGAATTCTTCAAGAAGACTTTGTTGTTCTGGTGCCGTGTCCCCCCACCCAAAAAAAGAAAAAAAAAAAAAAAAAAA
>NDXB01011663.1:93815-104796 GCA_002631895.1 Agapornis roseicollis | reverse complement strand
GAGTATTAGGAAAATAATACTTTTTTTTTTTTTTTTTTTCCTATCTGATAGATTTCAATAACTTTTTCCTTATTTTCTTCTAAAACAGTTTTGCAGAGTTGATTTATGACAGAAATTTTGAGCCATATACAAATATCATAATGTGTTAAAAGAAATCCGTTTTAAATTCCCAAGTTTTATGTTCACAGAAATTTTATTGAATTAATTTAATTCAAAAATATAAACATTCCAGAAGCCATGTGCTTAATGAAAAAAACATTAGATATGGCCATAGATTTTGTTCATTTATCCCAAAAGCCAGACACACCCTTGGTAGGTCACCTGCCAGGTACTCTGAGTTTCAGAATCTGTGCCTGGATTGCACGGCAGGATTTTCTATTTCAATTCTGCTTATGAATTTGACAATTTGGGATAAACTAAAGTAATTTTATGGTCACTGGTCTCTACGTTTCAAACCCATCAGGTGAAAATGAGAAAGGTTGTTTTATTTCCTGTGCAATATTTCTATTAGGTCTGGAATTGTTTATAGCAAAAAGCACACATTTGATATTTCTCCTGTAAAAGGCATACCAAGACATTTATGCACGCTTGATCAGGAGTGTTCTGCATGTAATAAGCCCAGTTTCAGTTAGTCCAAAAGCTCTAAACTAGCAATTGACCTTTCTGCGTAACTAACTCTTTAATTTTTATGCTGAGCAGTATAATACTATGAACTTATATACAACTATTTTGCTTTAAACCAGAATCAAATTAAACTTACACTTCTCAGTACAGATGGTCTTTGCTAAAGTGCCCTACAATCCATCCAGCCAGAGTTAAAGAGATAGCTGCAGAGCTTGGCCCCCCAGTCTAGTGAGGAAGCCCCTTTACCATCTCTGTAATGCTTAAACCAACAGTCTCTGGTAATTCATGACCCTTTCTTGCTCTCAGTTGCTGGGGGAACTAAATATTTCTTGTCATGTACACACAAACTATCTAGGGCTGAGTAGGTTAAATTAAACTGTTACTGGGTAATTAGACACTGAGATTAATGTGAAATCTTCACTGGTGTAGCAAAGCCAATTTTTCTCCTAACCTGGTAGTTGTACAGGCAGATTAAAAAGTAAGAAAAAAATAAATAAATAAATAAAAGGGAATTAAGGGGTTTTGAATGTCTGGGTCTGGAAACATGTTGGCATTCACTTTTTCCTGTGCCTGGTCACTGAGATGGTGTCAGATATATATTGTATTCTGTTGTACCTGGAGAAGAACACTCATCTGAAAACTCTGATAGAAAACAAAAGCTTGACTCCATTTAATTACCAGTTTAGGTCAACAAATATTTGCATCTAAATTTATGCTGCAACCCCATTTCTTTCCACAGATCACTATGCTAAAAACTCCACCCTTACTTTCATATCACTTAGTCAGGAAAAGTAAATTGGTCATTATTTCACTTAAATATTACTGGGTACCTTCCTTCAGCATATCTTAATCTCTGCATATATTATAAGTAGACCAATTAATGTCAAAATGTGTAAAACAAAGCATTTCTACAGGCCTTTACAAGACCTAGGCCAGTAATTATGCTCATCTATAAGACAAGATAGCACTGTCTAACTCAAGACCTTCAAATTTTTAACAAAAATTAAGGCTGAAGTAACACCTTTAAAATGTCATTCTTCAGATGAGATGAGCCCAACAACTTCTGTGGGACAAAGAACTACACTAAGAAATTATATTACTGTTGACTTGAAGCTTGTCAGAAGATAAAGAATTTGCTATTTACTTTCGTAGATGCTGCAAGGATTACTGTCTTGCTCTTTCAAAAATATGCGTTTTTCACAAAATTTGTTTTTGTCTGAGTGTTCTTTCTAACTTCTGCTGACATCTTTTGAATTCCTTTAAACAATCACTGTTGGTGAAGATATTAATTTAAAACTTTTGAGACTTCATTTTAACAATCTAAACATGCCAACATTTTCATAGCTTTTACTGTAAAGATCTCCTTTAAGACAGCATATTATCTATCAGTGCCTTTTCTTCACTAAATTTCACCTTTCATCATGCTTCAAGTGTGGATGCCAGAACATTGCTTCACTAATTTCACTAGCAGTTTCAACTATTCAGTATATTTTATTGTATTTTTTTTCCATTCCTATTCACTGTCCTTAGTCTCCAAGTCTGAAGGATCCTATTTCCTTTTTGCTGCAAAGTTCCCCAGAGTTTTAATTTCTCATCTTATAATCAACATTCTGAAGGATGTCCCATATTCTTCTCCATCAAATGGTTGTCCTTTTACAAGATGTTACTATGTGGGTTAAAATAAAAAAGTATAAAACAGCTATTATTGAATTAAGTAATTGCTTCTTATTGGATTGAAAATTAGCAGCTTCAAATAGGAGAGAAAATTTCAGAAATATCTATAGCCTTTGATTGATAAACACATTCAAGTTGGCTTATAACTATCTGGAAAAGCTTGCATAGGCAGATAATGGTTATATTTTTCACCATGTAATTCAGGTTTTTTCATACATGGTAATACAAAGGGAACAGTTACTGACAAAACTATTAAACAAGCCCTTTCTATCGGATAAATACCTGGAACAATAAGATAATGGAGCATTTAAATGCATTCTGGATTGGCTCCTTCATGCTTCCTCTAATCTGTTACGAATGACCAATCTTCTAGAATTGTGGGTACTATGGTAACTGGATATTTCAAGGTGTCATGGAGACATAGTACTTTTCTCCTGAGATGCTAATCTATTTGAGTTCGCTGCTAAAAAGCACAGAAGTGGCTTTTTTGTTATTTTCTAAATGCAGCTACTTATAAATGGTGACTCACACAACGGTTGCATGATGCTGCTGGTTTTAACACACCTTTTTTTAAAACTACAAAATCAAAATTGAAGTGAAATAAATGCAGTTCTTTTCACACAATTAAGCCTCTTGTGTAGAAAGAACAGAATTTTCTTGGCTGAAAATATATATATATATAAAAATCCTGTCATTTTCTTTAGTGAAAAAAAGAAAAGCAAGATGGTCTGAGATGAGCTTCCATTATCGTTGTAAAAGTTAACAGATTTAATACATCATAGTCCCTATTTAATCCAGATGTGTAGTTTGGGCCCATGCTCACCTCTATACCTGTGACCAATCAAGAATTGATTTTTAAACTTAAAGTAGGAAGTTCTGTAATAGATTTAACTTACACAAATCTTTTTCTTACTTCCCCCAAATTACCATAAACACATTACTCTTCCTAAGAGAATCAGATTTTCTTGTAATGTGATTTGCTTTAAACAAACAAAAAAAACCAAAAAAACAAAAAAACCAAAAAAAAAACAACAAAAAAACAGATCTCTTTTTTAGCTTCTGATGTCTCATATTAGGTTGTTTGTACAGAAAGCTTGCCTTGTTACACCTTTTTTTATACCAGCTATGAGAGTCACGACACTGGTAAAAAGAAGCTTTTAAGTATCACATCTCTGTAGTGATTTAACCCCAGCCAGCAACTATGTAACACACAGCCGTTTACTCACTGCCCCACTGTCTCTCCAGTGGGAATGGGGAGAAGAACCAAAAAAAAATGTCTAAACCCATGGGTTGAGATAAGAACAGTTTAATAACTTGTAAAAACAAACAACCCCCCCCTCCCCCCCAACCAGCAGTGGTAGTAATAATAATAGTAATTCAAAGGCACCTCCAGTACTGTGTTCAGTTCTGGGCCTCTCACTACAAGAGAGTCATTGAGGTGGTGAAGCAGGTTCAGAAAAGGGCAATAAAGCTGGTGAAGAGTCTGGAGCACAAGTTGTATGAGAAATTGCTGAGGCATCTGGGGTTTAGTCTGTAGAAGAGAAGGTTTGGGGGGGTGCTTTATGCCTCTCTGCAACTACCTGAAAGGATGTTGTAGTGAGGTAGCAGTCAATCTCTTCTCCCAGGTAACAAGTAATAGGACAAGAGGTAACAACCTTAAGCTGTGCCAGGGGAGGTTTAGATTGGATATTAGGAAAAAAATTCTTCACAGAGAGGGTGATCAGGCACTGGAACCGGCTGCCCAGGGCACTGGTGGAATCACCATGTGAATCAACAGTGTGAAATACCCCTTTGGCTGGTTTGGGTCAGGTGTCCTGTCTCTGCTTCCTCCATGCTTCTTGTGCCCCTCCTCACTGGCAGAGCAGGAGAGGCTAAAATGTCCTTGATCTCCTTGATCAGTGTTACTTAGCAACAATTAAAACATCAGTGTGTTATCAGCATTGTTCTCAGACTAAAGCCAAAACAGAGCACTACACCAGCTACTAGGAAGAAAATTAACTCTATCCCAGAAGAAACCAAGACAATCCATAAGATAAACATTTAAAAAAAAAAAAAAAAAAAAAACCAAAAAAAAAAAAAAAAAAAAAAAAAAAAAAAACAACAAACCAAACAAACAAACAAACAAAAAAAAAAAGAAAACAAAAACAACAAAATAGCCAACCTGGAAACAAACACCGAGACTTTTAGCACAACTTTGTCAGTGATATTTTGAAGAATGTTTTCTATGATCCTCATTATTTTCATTTCTATTATCCTTACATAAAGTTGGCTCTAACTTGAGAGTCATTGATACACACAGTTTGACTGCACAAGTAGCATTCATCCGTTTCTTGTTAATTTTTTTTTGCTGAATCTCACTCTTACTGATTTCTCTACCTCCTTTATTTCCAAGAACTTATTAGCCTTTTCTTCCCTTTTCTTCCTTCCATGCATCCTTGAATGAATAATACTTTAATGTCCAAGCAAACTTCTACAGAAAGTTTCATATAATTCTCTTCATATTGATCGTTTCTTTATTTTTTAATTTATTTTTGAGATACACTTATTTTGAAAATTAATGCATTTCATGTTTTTCTGACTGCTGAATCTCTTGCCTGAGATTAGAATTCTCACAAACTCATCTAGCTGTTGCTCAAGTTATTGTCTTTGAAACCCACTTATTATCCTTGAGATCACTTCTGCTTTTCCAGCTTCTCAGTATCCATGACATAGATATTCTTTTAATTTCTAATCTTTTTCAAATATTTCTCTATATGAACTAGCTAAGTCAAAGTCTTAACATAGGTACGAAATCATCTTGCTCAAGCTTTCCCTTTGTATCACTACTGCTGGCATTTTCATGTAATAAATCTTTCTGATCACTGAACATGTGGCTGGAAATTAATTTAAAAAATCTATTTTGTTTATTTGTGCAATTTCTTAGGTAAAGAAGTAAGCAAAGCTACGCCATCTTCAGAACTCATTATATTGCTTATGTTCCTGTCACCATGTTAGATATATAATCTTATACACACTGCTACCACAGCTGATTATATGTAGTTCATTCCTGCCACTTTTATTATTGCATTCTGACTGCAATAAGGCCCATGTTTTGTCTACATGTAATGGAAATTCCATCTCAGACACTGCCAAGCATAACCTACAGAGTTCCATGAAATTGCAATTGGCTTGATGAAGCTAAAATTTAAATATTGAATGATTGCTAAAATTACTGAGTGAGGTTCCTTACTATGTTAGTGGTTTTGTCTTGCTCTATTTCCCATTCTTCTTATTCAGCTGTTATTAGATATAAGGAAGAAGTTCTTTACTGTTAGGGTGGTGAGGCACTGGAGTGGGTTGCCCAAAGTTGCAAATGCTCCATCCCTGGCACTGTTCAAGGCCAGGCTGGACAGAGCCTTGACTGACATGGTCTAGTGTGCGGTGTCTTTGCCCATGGCAGGGGTGTTGGAACTAGATGATCTTAAGGTCCTTTCCAACCTTAACTATTCTATGATTCTATGGTGATTCTATGATTCTGTGACTCTACGTGCATATAACACTGGGGAAAGTAAAATTGCAAACCCTTTCCAACCTTTTTAAATTCATATTAATAAGATTACTTAGTGTTGTCCTAGTATTGTCTTCTATCCATACAGATCAAATGAATCCTTGTGTTTGCATGCAGAGATAGTTTGTTAAATAGTGTGTTATCTCAACACATAACATTTGTGTTCTTAGTTGGTCTTTTTAATCATGAATGATGCTTCAGATTTTAAGAATAGTGGTTCTTTTAACTAAGTTGAAGAAAAAACATTTAAACTGGCAGAAAAAACATTTAAACTAAACAGAGAAAACATATCCTTAGAATATTCTTAAGGAGTGTTCTTGAACAATGCAAGCTATAGTGTGCTCCAGGTTTAATGTATACTTATTCAGAAATCTAAGAAGTATGCTGTCTTAACCAACCAATTTTGCAAAATTCAGATTGCTGTTTACCTCTTCTATGGCTCTATAGCACGACTTTAAGGATTCTTCCATGACGGAATTGGTTTAGCTGCTTCAAGTCTTTAACAAGTTCTTTTTAATTTTACATTTACTTCTTGTCAAACAGCCATTATAGTGTTGTTGCCCTTCCCCAAGATGCACTAGAACTCTTCTAGTATTTTGCTCACAGCTTTTGGTTTTAAGTGAACTTGTTTAATTAGCAATAAACATAACTCATGAAATAAACATTTTCCTGATGTTGACTTAAACCAGGCTTGTTCCATGTTTTGATTTTGCAGCTCAGTCTATCTTTCCAAGGGAAAACCACAACAAGAATTAGTTTAAAGAAAGAGACGTAGCAGTTTTATTTTAGCTTCTATAGGAAGAACATAAAAAAAAAAAAGTCAGTGTCTGTATCAACTTTTTGACTCATTCTTTTTAAGCATAAAATTAACATTCCTTTAAAAATATTTATGCATTATTTTTTGGCTTCTTGACCAACTAAACGTCAGATGTTACTTTTATAAGTCTTTGAAGATCAACCTCTTTATACAACAGAAATTTTCTGGTGTTTTCTTTGAAGGAGTCAAGAAAAATTAAACTATAGCTAAATAGTTTCAGCAGAGAAGCACAATAAAATTTAAAAACCCCAAAGACTCCAAAAATATCATTAAAATTTCATAATCAGCACATGAAGCTACAAATTCAAAAAGATGCTTTCAGATATATGTATGTTAAGTTTCTAGAAGGAAATGTTAGACTAAAGAATACTTAACTTTTCTTCTGGCTGTATCATTAGATAAAAATATCTGAAAGTGTAAAAATGGTCATAAAAAGAAAAAATCTTGTGAAAAAAAAGGAAATTTTACCCTCTTCCTGGAGTTTCTTGTTTTTTATAAGGATAGAAAACAACATCAAGCACAGCAGTAGACTATTCAGAAATTGAGTTTTAGTTACATTATCTGAGAGCTGATGACCTTGATAAGGATATAAATTGAGCAGAAACTCAAAGCTGGAAAAAACTCCCATTAAATCCAACAGTTAAATGTTCCTTTTTGTATTTTATTAATGTCAATATGTAATTAAAATGACAATAATATTTGTAACATAAAAGATGCAGTATTTCAACATTTTATTCTTCTCATTAGTAATATGATATAGTCTTCATTTAGTTTAATTACCAGGGAACAACTCCTTTAATAATTTTATGACAGCCAAATTGTTGCTGGTTTTCACTTAGAGGAGCTTGTGCTTTTCTGCAACCCAAATGAACTAATCTTATTATGAACTAATTAAGTAGCTTATAAAATTGTGGTTATTTTAATGTCTTAAGAGAGAGCTCCCTGGAATGTGGACGTTATCCAATGGCTCTAATACCACCAAGTATTGAGAGTTATGACCTATAACTGTAAAAAAACAAAAAGGTAAACTATGGTTTATTTTCTAGATTTAGATATATTTTAGATATATTTTGTCTTTCCTCTCAAGTTGGAAGGTCTGAATGGTTCTTACAAACCAAATGTAAGAATACATATTTTTGTACCAGTATGTACCAAATTGTCCTTTTATACAGTTATGTAAAATATTTTAGAAGATCTGGGTTTATTTATTACTTTGTTAATCCAGTAGAGACTAAATATAGATCAATTGATATTGATTTTGAGAAACTGTGACAGAATCCAGATGTCCTGATGTCTGATGCACAAGACCATTGAATGCTCTGAAACTGCTATTTTAAGAAAAAAAGAAACAAACCCAAACCAAAACAAATCCAAAAAACTCCACATAAACCCCCAAATGACACTTTCTATATGGGACAACAGAAAAATAGGAAGACAAAAGAAAAATTGTGTCCATCAAATAGTCTAAAATTTATCTGTTCCTGTAGTAGGGAAGAGAGAAGTGGGTGACCTCGATTATCCAAGATATTATCAGAGAAGACAACATCCAGAAATTATTCCAAAACAATCTTTTGAAGATCATTTCTTTATTTTGAAGGTATAGGGATCTCTTGGAGGTAAAAAAAAAATGATAAATACTATTAGATGCCTTTAACTCCTTAGGATTTACCAAGATCTCACCTGAAATAAAATTCACAGTGGAAGATGGCTGTCACTTTTAAAATAGGTAACGCTGAAGCAGCTAAGCTCTATCTTATACATAACAATATGGAATATGAAAAAGTTTTTGATCAAAAGATATCTTACTCCTCACTTTAAAGCGCAAAGGGAACAAATGGGAAGTTGCAAAGAGGAGGGGAAAGAGAGCAGCCTCTGTGAATCCTATTAATCCAGTCTCATTTGCAGCCAGAGGATAAAAAAGTGATGATGTTTACAGGAATAGAATCTTCTTTTTAGTATAATTAGTATAATTTAGTATAATTTAGTGGACTTTAAGTTAAAGATACTGATTCTCAAAACAGTTCTGCAGCCCAAGTCTCCTATGCCATGGACAAGCCCCTTTTACCTCCAATTTATGTAAAAGGCAACTAAGAGCTAATAGCTAATACCACAGTGTTTGTGCTTGTCTGCCTACATTAGTCTTGCAACAGCACCTGAGGCAATACATAGACACCACTTCTCACATAGAACCTCCTGTGGAGCATATCAGCCCAATCAGAGACTTAATTTGGGAAACAAGCAAACCACACATTTAAGATGTGAGTAACTGTTGTTTCAGGTGCAGGCAATACCCCAAATACCTAAACCTCAAATTCTGGTTACATATTTTATACATATAAACACATAAAAGAGATCATTTCACTTTGCTTCGTTGCTTGGATCGGAATTAATATGGAGACAATAAAATAAAGGGGTTTATTAAAGAATGTGTGTGGTTGATAGGCTAAAAAAAACTCCAACTATACCTCCCCTAACTATTTCTCATATCTAATAACTTTAGAGTCCAATAACTTCATAACTATTTCAAAAGTAAAATTTAACTTTACTGCTCAGTGACCAAGACTAGTGCAGAATTTTTGTTGTTTTCAATTTTTTTTTTTTCATGCTTCTGTAGTAAAGTTACACTGGTTTTCAGATTTTCAGATTGCTGTGGTTCAATCAGGAGTTTGAATGCCATGTAGGGCTAATACTCTTTTCTTGTGAGGAGAATGATCACCCACAGTGTAAAAAGAATAAGTGTAGAATTCCACTGCCTTAAGAGGCAGAGGTTGTCATGGGATTAGCCAGGGCTGTCTGAAAGTGGCTCATTTTACTTAGCAGTAATGCTACCTCTCTGCAACAATCTGGTGCTGGTATCACGGATTTTCTTTTTGCTTCCCCATCACTATTGTTTGTTTAAAATTTTACTGATGGGTGCACAATGGGCATCAAGGAAGGCTGTATGAAAATACTGTTCTCCAATTGACTGTAATTTTTAAAGTAGAATCTCTCAGAAATACGCAGATTCAGGATTTTGGCAAAAGTAGTTGCAGGAGAGGGAGAGGAAATGGGTACTATTCACCTTTACATGTTCTGGTTCTGAAAGATTAATTGCCCAGTTCTGCAAGTTCAATTTTCTGTTTTGCTGAGTCTCCATGTGTTGCTGAGCAGTACTTGAACACAGTACTGATATTGCTTTCACTGTTTATACGGCTGGTACTGTATATTTACATTCAGATATAGCTGTACAAGCTTTAGCAAAGATTAGGAATACTAATGAATAGCATTTTGTGATGACTAGGACAATCAATGTCTGTATAGGAATGACTTGGAGTGAACAGATCTCTGCATGTAATTGTTCTTACTAATCCTAACAACAAGAAGAAAATGTTTGGATTTTGTCTGTGCAAATAGGAGGAAGAGGATGCTTGGCTTTGAATAAATGTACTTGTCTGTGGAACCAGATTTTCAGTTGGGAATGCGAAAAAAAATCATTAAAAAGTGGTGTTGTTTATTTTTTAATTCAGTTGTATTATCAGGGATGAAAAAATAAAAAGATATTTGGGATACTTCTTTCAGGCTGTGCAAGTTGGCTCTATATTTGGTTGCTGCAGTGAAGCTTGTTTTCTTGCTTCATCTCCCTCAAAGCATTGTTTTTGAGAAGACAGTTTGATGTAATAAGGAATACAAAAGAAAAAATGTATTGAAAAATGCTCTATTTTATAAAGGCTTCAGGGTTTTAGGATCACTATTTAAAAGCCTAGAAAGTAGAGAGCTAAGGAAAAGAATTTAAAGCAGAGGAGCTACAGGGCATACCAGGAGGTATTGCAGAAAGCAACTGAAAAAAAGCAGAGAAGGCGTGGGATGGAGAATGAGGCAGAAATCTGTGGAACAATAAGAGTGATGAGAAAGTGAAAGTGAGTAACTAGAAAGGATGAAGAGCAGCAAGGGAGGGAAAATAAATAAGAGATATACAAGGGGAAAAACCAGAAGGAGAGGAAAAGGAAACTTGAGCGGGCAATAGGAGAGAGAACTAAGATTAAGGAAAAGAAACCAATGGCACAGGGCTGGAAGGGAGAAGATACTGAGATACTACAGTGATATAAAAGGTGTACAAATTATTGTATAGGCTACAAAATCGCACTGCATTGCGAAGGCCAAGGAGATGGACCAGGGTACAGTGACAGACTCAGTCAAGTCTGAGATTCCCTGTTAAGGATTGACACCTGAATCACTGTAAATAATTTATTTTGGTTCTGAGCTGTGAAACTGGAAAATGAAGGGGAAAGAATCAGTTTAGCTCAAACTAAATTTAATTAAAAAAAAAACAACAAACCAAA
>NDXB01011663.1:72702-90199 GCA_002631895.1 Agapornis roseicollis | reverse complement strand
TTGTGTTTCTGTAAAATTTAAAAAATGAAAAAAAAAAAGAAAAGAAAAAAAAAAAAAAAAAAAAAAAAAAAGTAGCTATTGCTGGGAAACAGCTGATGCGTTTGGGAATGAACCAGGGACTGGAAAGGAAGAAAAGATCAGAAACTCTTGAATTATCCAGAGGAGAAAATAAAAGAAAATATTGTAATTAAAATGATGTCAACATACTGCAATTGTACAAATAAAATGAAAATGAGAACTAACACATAAATGGAATAAATGGTCTGCTAGCAAATGAATGTGTCAGCTATGCTGAAAGAGAGTACAAGCTACACTGGCTGAATGCTTTCTATGATCACAGAAGCAGTATGAAAGAGAAAATGAGATAGCATGTAACTGGGAACTGTTGTGAAAGAGTATAGAAAGCATGCACCATAAATACAGTTTCAAGTCCCATTCTCGGACTAGAATTCTGTTGGTAACAACACGAAGTTTCACACACCCTCGCATATTAAATCAAATCTAAAAGGCAAAGCTGCCTGAAAGGCAAAAAAGTAAAAGTAAAAATAGGAAGAAATTGCTAGGAAAATGAATGAGTTTCTAATGTAATAGTAGCTCTGCTCTCTCTCTCTTTTTTTTTTTTTCTCTTTCCAGAGAAAATCATTCGGTAGTGTAAAATCACTATATTACTGTATGAATTGGAAAAACATTGTGTTACACCCAGAACACTGTTTTGTGGTCCTTATCTACCATGAATAGCTTTAACTTGCAATAAAACCCTGAATGTGCACAGAGTATCTGCATGAGCAATTCCTGAATGTTTTCTGCAGCTTCAAGCCCTTAAGAGGGGGAAAGGAGCATAAAGGGCAGCATTAAAGTTCAGGTATAGTTGGTGTTTCAATTTCTTTTTCAAGTTTTAGTATTTTTCAGCAAATTTAATCCTCAGGAAAAGAGGCAGTCTGACAGCTTTGAAGAGTTAAGTATATGTTTTAGGACAGAAAATCTATACCATCTGCAATTAGAACTGAGAAAATAAAATAATAGAATCATAGAATAGTTAGGGTTGGAAAGGACCTTAAGATCACCAAGTTCCAACCCCCCTGTCATAGGCAGGGATACCTCACACTAAATCATGTCACCAAAATCACTGTCCAACCTGGACTTGAACACCCCCAGGGATGAAGTATTCACAACTTTTCCAATTTAAATTTCTCCTGTTTAAGTTTTAACCTGTTAGCCCTCATCTTATCACTACAGTTCCTAAAATAATTCACAAACAGTTTGGAAATTGTGGAATTAGGAGAGTTCATTCAGTGGTTCGGGTAATCTAAGTTTGGTGCAGAGTATAGACATCTGAGACAACATAGGGAACAATTCCATTGATTGGGTATCATCTTCTATACCAGCATATTAGTCCAATTTAAAATTTTCCAGGCATATAATCATATTATGAAGTTTTAGTCATTGAATTTACTAAAATGGTTAACCCATATCTTTCCTAAATCATAGTCCAACATTCCATGCTCACTATTCAATATGCACAACAGGGGCTTGGAAGTACTGCGATTTGGCAAACTCCTGAGAAATAAATTGTTTTCTCAGAAAGGCTTGTGTATCACAGAGTCCCCCTTCAGAGGACTGGTTAAAGACAGCTTTCCTTTTTCAACACAAATAGCAAAGTCGCTCATTTCCAATACATTTTTCTGGTTTTGTGAGTCTGTGATGAAATATAAGATGCTTTTGCATCCCAGTAGATAAAAAACTTTTTCTTTTTCCCAGCAAGTTATAGCTACAGATTGAATTTTACATGTCATTTATCTGGTTTTTAAGAAGTTGTATCTGAACCAATATCTCAGAAAGTGAGTTTGCATGTTTTAATGTTAACATCTTCAAGCTCATTTAACATGGGCTCCTGTTCTTGAATGTGACACCTGTACCTAAAAATCTTTTTTTGCAGGCTTTGTTTCCAATTTTTTCTGGTTTGGTTTGTTTATTGCAAATAGGAATAAGAGGCTGAGGTTGCTCATGGCATTTGAACTGAATGTAGGTTATAAAGTTACATGCTGTTGTCAAGAAATGCTGCAGACTAACACTGCTGTCTTATTTTCTTGGGTTGACTTTTCTATTATCTCTGGGATATTTTGCAGGTTGAATTTCAGTCAGACTGTCAAATATTGATGTCCGTCTCCATTCTCTTTAAAAACTATGTACTTCCAACTGAACTGACACATTATTGTGACACTAAAGACCATTTATAACCAAAGAGCAGTGCTAATTCCTTTTGCATGTACGTACAATTGATTTAAATTGAACAGATCCACTAAGCTCCACACCCTCTCTACCTTTAGGTCGTGGATTTGAAGCTCAAGGTCTGAAGCTGCAAATGGCTGCAGGTGCAACTGGTGCAAGTCAGCAATTCAGAGGAATGCTACAGTGACATCAGTAGCACCCACAGTGTGCCCACCAACATGAGAGAAGAAGAAAGGCTTAGTTGAGGGTCTAGTAAAGTTTGGATTCTCTTTTGGATTAAATTCTAGGGTTTTACACATAAACCAGAGTCTCTAGCTCTGACTTTTCCTATATCACTCATTATCTTACATTACCCATCAGCCTGGGATAAATGCTGCTCATGTTCCCACAGATGTAAACCCCCTTTTCATTTTCAGGGAGTGGCATTTTTGCTTGTTTCAGACATAAGAACAAAATCCAAAACAAAACTAAAACCCAGAAACAAACCAAAAAAAACCCTCAAAACCATAAACAAACCACAAAACCACAAAAAAAAAAATTACCAAATGCTGTCTCCAAATTATTTCAGGGAGCTAAATATATCAAAATTGCATGGAAAATATTCTACTGCTGCAGAATTGTGGGGTGACTCTTACAAGTCAGATATTTATTCTTTCTGTTTTGTTTTTGCAGCTAAGGTCAAGCACTTCAAAGGAAGGAGTTCAGAGAGCTGAGACTGAGTAACAAACTGCATAATTAGAATGCTCTGTTTTAAGCAGCTCCTATATATTTGACACAAGTGTATTTATGCTATAAAACCATATTTTGTGTTGTGCAGCTCTACCGCTTGTCATACAGGTTTTCAGTATTTCATTTTACAGCATATATTTGCATTCAGAATTCATTATGCACACATCACAAACACTACACAATGGCTGAGTTTAAACAAGTCTGTTTCTGTACTTCTGGATCAGATACAGCTGGCAGACTAAAGTACAATGAAAGCAGCAAACCTCAGTGACAGCTGAGCAGCATATTGTGAAATCTACAGGCACTTCCAATTAAAGGTTTCAAATTCTTTAACTTATATAGCTGGTTTAGGGTGACCATGTTTCTGCAAGTTTCAATAAACAGAGAGCCTTGCAAAGAAAAAAAAGTGCCAATCAGAAAGTAGTAACAAGGAAATTTTCCTTTTCTTTGGTGGCACTCCTTTTTAAAACATCAAAAGGTAAAATAAATAAACTGAACTTCCAACCTTTTTGCTTTTATTATGAAAACCTGCCTGTCTTGAAAAGGATTTTTTTTGTCACAAAAATTATAAAAAAAATGTGGAAAAAATATCTGATCTGGGTTTTCAAAAGCAAT
The DNA here is from genome assembly GCA_002631895.1 of Agapornis roseicollis. Classification (NCBI taxonomy): domain Eukaryota; kingdom Metazoa; phylum Chordata; class Aves; order Psittaciformes; family Psittacidae; genus Agapornis; species Agapornis roseicollis. Next base: position 86,626 of record NDXB01011663.1, on the reverse strand, counting down.
TAATGAGTAGGTTTCATTTGAATTCCTGTAAGAGAGAAGCTGATCCTGAGCAGTCCAAAACCTTTTCAGAGCTCCAAAGTAATAACCAAAATGATCTGACATTTTTGGGAGGGAGAGAAAAATAGAATTTTGATTTCTTACTCTAACAGAAAGCACCATTTTTCTCTGCCTTATTCTTCCACTAAGAAATAATAATACACACATTTCTGTTGAATGAGTTGAAATAAAAGGTCAGAACTTAAATTTACCTTGAATTAATTCATCCTGATGTGTCAAGTGATTTTATTTCCCACATTTCTCTCCTTCCTGCTCTTCTAATCATCAGTTCTCAAAGTCACAAAACATAGCCATTCAGAAAGACAGGGCTAAAATACAGCAAGAGGCATTAAAAAACCCAACCTAACCCAACCAGCCAACCAAAACCAAAACTAAAAAAAAAAACCCAAACAAACAAACCAACAATCTAAATTAAATGAAAGCGAAATCATTAGAAAAATCATTAGATTTACAAAAATAATCCTACTTGTTTTTCAAAATGGGTTTGGTTTGGTTGGTTGTGGGGTTTCTTTGTTGTTTTTGGATTTGGGTTTTGTTGTTTGGGGTTTTTTTTCCGCATTGAAACCTTGGTCTTAATACTTAGCTGGTCATTTTTAAGAAGAACCCTCCTTTTCCCAGTGTTCACTTTGGCTGCAGTACACAAGGATAAAATTTTAAAATGAAGTGCATTTGGATAATGAGAGTTTTTTGTATGGCCATCTTGTGTCCTGATTTGCAAAATTGACTCTGAAAACAAATGGGATATTTGCTTGATCATTTTTTCTTTTTCATGATCATCCTTTATAAAGTTGTATTGGAGCTATGGAGATTGTTGTTGTACCATATCAAAGTGTGTTGTATGTAGGACTATTCACTGTAGGGGGAAAACCCAACAGCATAAGATAGCAGCAGCAACTGGAAACCCCAGAAGAGAGAACTCTTTCAGCTCAGCTTTTCTGGGAAACTCTCTTAGCTTGTTGAAGATTACAAAGTTTGTCCAGACTTAAGAAGAATCACAAGCTTCTGTAAAGTCCAAATAGAAGAGATCTTTGTCTCTTTTTTGTTTAGCAAAGTCTGCTTTGAGGACTAGATCCTCACAGGAGACAGTTTTGTTCACCACAGGAATAGATACCAAACATGTATGTAGGCATCTGAAATGCCATTTCATGCTCACTTTACTGAGAAAAGAAGAAATACACATGTAAATAGTCACTCCAGAGCATACTAGTTTTTCCACTGTCTTTTGTCCTTCCAAAGAATCACACCTAAGTCAATAAAACCTGTCTAGTAGTCCTAGAAATGAGCAATTAAAGTAATTCTTTTCCTGTGGAATTTAGTACAAGAAGACAGCATAAAGAAATCCAGCAGTTGCCTTCTGCCTCTTCCTCTCTGAGAGCAAGCATAGGAAAGCTTTTAATGAAGAACATTGACAGAACAATATCCTGAATATAATAATGTAGAATATGTATTTAATAAAATTATTACCTTTAAACATTATTATTGCATTGGTTTAGCAGTACATAGAGAAAAAAAAGAACCAATATATTTCAGCCATTTTGAAATATGAAAAACTAAACATTTCTGGCTACTTAAATGAGGGGAATGATGCAATTTAATTGTGAATGACACTTAAAAGCATCCATAGCTGGGATTTCATATTGTAAATTACATTTCCCTACCTGGCTTGGCAAACGTCAGATAAATAATGCATTTTTACTTTATTTGCATACTGGCTTGCTATGAAACTAGTGACTGTGATTCATAAATCAGTCTTGTTTCTGTCTGTGGAGGGGAGTTATGCATAATGTGTTGTGTGCAGCATTTTAATTGTAGTGGTCATTAGCATTTAAGATTGTGAAATATCCCAGCAATATTACTAGCAATAGATGTATATTGAACATGTAAAAAATTTATTTTCAAGGTCTGCATGAAGTGGTGTTGCCCGAGGGGTTTTACTAATAGCTGGAAAGCATCCATTTCATTTCAGTAATTTCAGCTGTAAAACAGTGATCAGCAAGAGAATTGGAAACATATCCAAATTTCATTATAATGCCCTATATATATGGTGTCACTGTTATTTTATTTATTCAAGCACAGTTAAAATGTGAAAAGAAAAAGAGTCCGTGTAATCATACATATAAAAATATGGAATTTATAAGTGACTTTTGAAGATTTTAGGTGCTTTTTTTTTTTTTTTTTTACAATTGAGGGAGAAGTGATACATTGGAATTCTTTTTCTTGACACAAGTAACAAACAAGCCAACTATATTTTTATTATACCATTTAGAGATGAAAACTGAACATATGGTNTGGAATTTATAAAGGAATTTTGAAAATTTTAGGTGCTTTTTTTTTTTTTTTTTTACAATTGAGGGAGAAGTGATACATTGGAATTCTTTTTCTTGACACAAGTAACAAACAAGCCAACTATATTTTTATTATACCATTTAGAGATGAAAACTGAACATATGGTGTTAGAAGAGCTTTATCGGAGATACATAAGGTCTCAACCTTATGAGGACACATGGAAACATGATAAAATCCTTTGTATATTTTAGTTTTCTTTTTCTACTTTTGTATTAGTACTGCTTCTGACTCTATTCTGGAAAAGGACTATTACAGAATTTCCCACTGATGAACTTCTGCTTACTGGATTATTGCAGAATTTAATCTTACATTTATGCCCATTTTATTTCCTGTCCACCCTGGGGAATGGGAAAACATCCCCTAGGACCTTTTGAAAGATTTGAGATTAACTTTTCAGAGAAATTACTTATTATGAGAATTTGGAAAGGGGATTTTTCTTCTGAAACCTTGAGAAGCTAGGTTTCATCTTTGGTAAGATGATAGAGATAAAAATGAAGTGCTTGAAACTTGGATATTTGAAAGAGTCTTAGCTTGATGTACTGGAGAGGCTGTGACTTTCTGTATAAGATACAAAAATGGAGCTCTCTCACATATTGATTATAAAAATATCTGTTTGAAGAAGTAGAAAAATTGTGGGTTTTGTAATAGTTGTTGAGCCAAAAGCTTTGCTCTTTTGGTTTTATTGATTTACTAATTCAATAGCCTCTTTTTTCCCCCCCCCTATGGTGAAGGTGGTAACGGTTGCTCACATTTCTCTGAACTTGCCTAGAGATGAGAAAGAGTTGATATAGGAGACTACATACTTGATAGAAACCGAAATGGTAAAGGAGATGCTACTTGGGTGGAGTTCTGTGCCTTGCAGAACCAGAGACAAAGGACTAGGTTGTTGGAGGTGCCCCTGCCATCATTCACAGCCTAGGGAGAGTGAGATGCAACCAGTTTCATGTCCAGAAGCAGATGAAAACCATAGAATCATAGAATAGTTAGGGTTGGAAAGGACCTTAAGATCATCTAGTTCCAAACCCCCTGTCATAAGCAGCAACACCTCACACTAAACCTTGCCACCCAAGGCTTCGTCCAACATGGCCTTGAACACTGCCAGGGATGGAGCACTCACAGCTTCCTTGGGCAACCCATTCCAGCATCTCACCACCTTAACAGGAAAGAATTTTTATATCCAANCCAGGGATGGAGCACTCACAGCTTCCTTGGGCAACCCATTCCAGCATCTCACCACCTTAACAGGAAAGAATTTCTTCCTTATATCCAATCTAAGCCTCCCCTGTTTAAGTTTGAACCCATTACCCCTTGTCCTGTCACTACAGTCCCTAATCAAGAGTCCCTCCCCAGCATCCCTACAGGCCCCCTTCAGATACTGGAAGGCTGCTATGAGGTCACCACGCAACTTTCTCTTCTCCAGGCTAAACAGTCCCAACTTTCTCAGCTGTCTTTGTGTAGGAGATGCTTCAGTCCCCTGATCATCCTTGTGGTCCTGTGTTGAGTTTATATAGCAGGATAACAACTTCTACAGCTCCCAAAGCTTTCTTGTGGTCAGTTAGAATTTATTTCATAGCTTATAGTAAGCTTATATTGTTCTCATGAGAACAGCATGCCAGTATTGTCCTTTGGATTTCAAAAGCCTTCCTTTTAAAAAAAAAAAAGACTGTAATTATTATGGTTTAGAAAGAGGCACAGCAATTCACTGTATTTCTTGAATATCACCAGAAGTCCACAGCAGTGACATTTCTGCTATGAAATTGCATGTTTCTACAAAGTTATGTTTAATTTGATGAAACATAACAGTAGTCTAGTTTACCGTTTGAGCATTAGACTCATTAAACCAAGATTGTCTTTTTTTGTATTAAATATTGACAATGCAGAATTCTCTATTATTAAATGTGGTGAAAAAAAATTAAAAATTGTTAATAATCTTGTATCTGCTTTCAACAGAAAGTGTGGTATGATTCTTTTTTTTAGGCAACATCAAGAGGTTTTGGGTACAACTATGCTGAAATTGTAGTACAGCTTATTCTGATAGGCACACACATGTAACTTCTTTGATGACTTTTAGTGTGGGATATAGTTGTATCTATTTGGTATTTTCAACACTTTTGCAGCAAATCCACCTTCACTAAGTAGGTCAAACAGGACTTGCTGACCAGAGTTCAGAATTTCTTAATGAATTAACTGTCTGACACATTGTACAGCTTCAGCAGGCTCCTCTGTTTCTATCCCTTTCTCATACACATATGCATACATTGAAATAAACCTTTAAATATATCAGATTCATTTTTGTGCATATGAATGCATAATCTGAGTCACTGAGCCAGCTGATATTATTTTTATTTTTATAAAATAATTTACTTTATAAACAGTTATTTTGAATCAAGTAAATAGGGTTCAGTCAGTCTAGGTATGAAAGAATCTGGCCTGTCCCATGCGAGTGACGGCAAAACTTGTCAGTTATTGTAGAAGATATAAGCTACTGAATTGCTTATCTCATGTTTGGAAAGGATGATCCTAATCAAAAGGTTGGAATTTTCCTCTCAGATCTGTAAGGCAGATCTCCACTCCAATATTATTCTTTTCCCATATGCATGGAACTTCAAAGGATTATGTAAGTAAAAAGAGAAGAATATCTTAATCAAGATCAGCCATGCACATCTTGAGAACAGAGTTTGCATTTAAATGAGGACTGACTGAAAAGTGAAATATTCATTACTGTGACCGGAATTGTGTGCAAAACTGAGAAAGTAATTTACACTGTCAAGTTCAAAAAGGAAATGGGCAAAGCATTACTGAATACATGGAAAGGAAGTCCTCTTCTGTTGGCATAGGAGAAGATTAGACAATCCAGTATACAACTTGAGTACCTATGAGCTAAATTGTGCCTGTAAGCACAGCCCTGAGCAAGAAATAGTGTATATGATGAGCCACCCTGAGAGATATATGCTTCCAGGTACAAGTCTCTGAGATTTAATTGCCTCCTTGTTGCTAATCTATAATAGAGGCATGTCATACAGCCTTCACAGATTGGCAGACAGAATGGAAGACAGTCTAAAGCTGATAAAATAAAAAAATCTCTCAGTCCTCTCCTCCAGCTCTGTGTTCCATTCCTGAATGCAAATGTATGAAATTTTCTGTTTCTTCAAGGAAGAAAACAAGACTTTATCTGCCTTTCATAGGCATCTATCGTGGAGAGCTGGTTAGTGGGAAATGCAAATTGCTGTAGATGTGTATATTTTCAACTGCAACACCTCAGAAAGATACTGTCACTGTTACTGAAGCTATGGGAGAAGTATGACCAAACTAATTCAGGTATGTTCCAGATTAGTCACTAAGGCAGAGTCACTGAAGCCATCTAACCATCTAAGACTGGAGAAGCATATGGGCACAGCCTGTTGCCTTCCCTCAGAGACCAGCTAAGAAAGCAGGCCACGAATGCAACTGAAGCTTCTGGAAGGGTAGAGAGGATTCATTAAAACCTCACAGTTGTTTTTTAAATAGCTAGTTTAATATATTTAAAATGAAAGCATATGCGATTACTGTGCATTTTGGCATTGAACAACATAGTTCTATGCATGGAGACATATTTCTGCACTAAGGTAGTCAGACTACAGTCATTTAAAAAAAAAAAAGAAGAAAAATAGGGAAAAAATCTTTAAAATATTAAAGTATTTATGTCCCTTAGCTCTGTTTTCAGTTGCATTTTTTGCAACAGGTAGTTCTATATCAAGAGACCATCTGCTATGCAAAATGTAATTAATCTCTCTTTTAAAGGGATAATGAAACTCCCCCTTTCTATACTGGCATTTTTAATGTAAACAAGGGCATCTTGTGTCCTTTCTGCTCAATCATGAGGAAGAAGAAGAAATTATCCCTTCCTAAAATAATTTGCCTAGTAGAGGTTGAAGGCCTGTGGGTATACCCCACTGATGTCCAGAGACTTTTGGAAGACAGAGCCAAGAAGCAGTGAGATGTCACCTTTGGTGCTATGCCTGTGCGTGAAGAGAGGGCATACATACAATGCAGCTTCATTGAAAGTTTTGGTTGCACAAAGCTTTTGTGACAACCCATACCCAACGATGAAATAGAAAGTGACATCTTAAGGTAACAGACAGCATGAAAGAAAAATACGCAGAGGAAGCAGCTGTTCTCCCACTACTGCCTAATCCTTTTTCTGTCAATCATAAACATTCCTTTCTGTCTTATTTCAGAAATACATTTATTTATGCTAACCACATTAGATTATAATAAGCAAAAGATTAAGCAAAACCCACAAGCAACAACTGTATGAGTTCAGAATTCAAAATACAATTTAATTTTTATCTTTTTCATTCAAGTTTTCACTTCATACAAGCTTAAAATTTCTTGAAAATGCATCAAGCCCACTTCGAGACTTATTAAATGCATCATATATAACCTGGGCATTTTGTACTTTTCCAGATATTTTTTAAATTACTCTTTTATTCTATGTTTTATTTCATGTTGCTAGGCCAATATATGACTTCAAAGTTGAGATGTGTACACTTACAGAACACTTACAAACTTTTCTGCTTCTGTGTTTTATGTACCTTCGCATTTTGTGCCTAAGTTTTCTGTTGCATTCTTATTCTGAAAAGAGACAAATAACTTGAATAACATTTGCTTTCTCTATAGTTAATATAGTTCATTAAATTAATTGAAACATAGAACTAACATACTATAGTTCAGTATATTAACTCTGGGGTTGCTGAGGCCAGGTGTATGCAGTGGTGAATACAGCTCAACTATAGCATTTTTAATTACCCCACAGAGTTAATCCAAGAGGATTAATGTGAGGGGCCCTTCTCTCCCTGTCTCAAGAAGGAGGAAAGCATGCTTTTGTAGAAGCATGGAGAGAAGAGCAACATTTTCTTGGTAAGGTTTTATGCATTCTCCAGTAGCATAATGGATATCCCACTTTCTACTCAAGTGTGTCTGCTCTGTAGATAAAGACCACTGTAATCCATGAAAACTTGCAATAACTAATTGTTCTAGGCTACTTGCTGCAGTTTAGTTTACAAATATAAGCACTACACGCAATGGATGCTGAAAAAAAAACACATGGAAAACAAGGCCAAGTTAACACCTTCTGATCCATCAGAGAGCAAATTTTTATTATGGTTATCATAGAATCAGTCAGACTGAAAAAGACCTTTAAGGTCATCGAGTCCAGACATTATTACGTGTTTAAAAATTAATAAGAACTTTAAAGATTTACAAAAGGAGAGGAACGCTGGAGGAAAAGGATTTGTTTCTGCCTCAAAGTACCATAGTAACTACTTAGTAAATATTCATGGTAGATCATCTTAAGGTCCTTTCTAACCCTAACTATTCTATGATTCTATGAATCAGTGCTGTGCTGTACTGCACTGCTAATATCCTTGTGCGAAGGAGCCATGTACTTGAGGGAGCATTGGTCTTGAAGCCATCAGCTTTCTTTGCCCTCTCTGCTGCGAAATGTGGTGTAATATTTCTATTTGTTATGTGGAAGTTCGACTCTGGGACAAGTCATGAGAATCCATGATGCATCTGACAGCTTCTTTTTTACTGCTCAGTTTTGAAACCAGAAAAAACTGTTTGCAAGTCAGTTATGAGTTCATTTTCTGGGTGAAACATAAGTACAGTGCAGACCATTTTCAAACTGGGCCTTAAAAATTGTTAAAGTAACCTAAGAATTAAAGAAGTTATGGTCATCGTGAACCACAATGGTTGTGTTGTCTTTTTACCCCTCATCACTTTCAGTTGTGCTGAGGACATGGGGACTACAGTCAAGAATAATATTCATGGTTTAGTACCAACTTCTACACGTCAGAGTATAAAAGAAATACCTGTTCCTACCACAGCACTATAATCTGGAAGTGACTATTTTCACTGGGGATGTGGGGCATGGATTTTTTTTTTTTTTTTTTTTTAATTTCTCACTGGAAGTGTGAATTCAACATCATGTCAAAGATGGTAAGAGATAAAGATGTACATCAACATATCTGTCACATCCATCCATGAACATCCATCACATATATTCTCATTTTCCTGAGTCTTTAAACTTTCACTGGAGTAGAGTCAAAAGCACAGATACTCACTTTACTAGAAGCTTGTTACTCACTTTACTAGAAGCTTGTTTCTATAAAATTTGGCTAAACAGTCTCCCTCTCGTCTCAGAGCATCTGCTTCTATGAAGAAGCTGGGGAAACATTTCCCTGCATATTGCAATGAAATCTGTGTCAACAACATCTCCTCACGTCCTGATTTCAGCTGAAGTAAAACCTGGTTGTGTGGTCAGCAAAGGACTTGTGATGTGCTCCAATAATTCTTACAGGAAGATTAAATTTTAGGGCCACCACAGAGCACAAATGTCATGTAGAAAAAGGTTCAATATAACTGGTAAGTATAATACAACAGACCCTGCTGTAGCCAGAAAGACTGATGTTTCCATGCTGGTTTCCATGCTGGGATGCTTAGTGATTACATTATTTCTCAGTGAGCATTTCTTAGCTCATACTTTCTTGGCTTTCTTAAAAAAAGAGACCCAAGGGGTTTTTTTCATGTTTTGGTGATCTCCAAGTATGGCCCTCACTTGCTCTGTGTATCTCATTTTTTGTTCATTGATTTTTCTTTTCATTTGAAAATTAAACTTTCTGTATAGAATGAAACTTGTAATTTAACATGACACTGTTGGTTGTTGTTTGTTTTTTTGTTTCAATACAGCAAACCAGAAACTAAATTAGGTCAAACCTGAGCAGATATTAGGATTCATTTCAGCAACTAAATAGGGGAAAAAAAAAAATCATTTTGCTCTTATAGAAGCTTTTTCTAAATAAAAGGCTCAGATTTCTGCTGAAAGTCTATTCTATTTGGACTGCCTAATGGTTTTGCATCCAAAGTAATCTCTAACTGAGGACATGCTTAAAAGAAAAGTAAATGCATCTCCTACATTTTGTCCCTGAAAATTTGTATGCAACAAATTCCAAAGCCCTGTATTTTCTTTCCATTTTAGGACTTTTGGAAAAGATTGCAAATAATGAGGCATGACATTTTGTTACATCTATCTTAAGCTGGTTTCTTCAAGCATCAATGACAAGGTAGGCATAATAACAATGCCATTTAAGGTGAAAAACAAATTTGACCAAGTCCACTAACAAAAATAGATTAAGTTAAGTTTCATGTGATGACTTTAGTGGATACAACGTGGAGGTGAAAACAGAACTGGCTCAACAAATACATCCTGTTTCCCAGAACACAATAGAAACCTAAGACTAGATAAAGGAAAAAAAGAAAGAAAAAAAAAAAAAGCAGATGCATCTCTGTTGAAAGAAAAACAAAAACAAACCAGCTAAATAATCAGAGTTGCTACACAACTATTGTTATATAATAATTTTAATCCTTTGTCTTCCTGAATATTAAATCCTTAATCCAGTACTTTGGAACAAGAATCCACTATGAAAGATTGATATGAAATGCATAAAGTGAAATTCATATTCAGGTTAGCTTTAAGTGTGGAAGTACATTCAGGTTCACAGAAGCAAAGGACTTTAAGGAAAAATTGATGGTTAGTGTCAAAAATTATTTTGTTCAGTTCTCATTTAAATTGGAAATTTTTAAGAAATATTTTTAATACAAATATTCCATGCCAGGAAAAAAAAAATGTCTTTCTCTTGATTAAAACCATCCTATTCTGTTTTCTGAATACTCTCTGTGTCCTACTCCTGTTGAGAGAATGGACAGTTATTCACTGAAGTTGTTCAATTAATGAATATATATTCATTAAAATTCTAATCTACTCAGCTTGAGGAAGAGGTGAAATTCACTGAATAAATTATTTCTTATGAATTATTCATCTACATTTAGTAAATATGCAATTCCCTCTAATTTTTAGTAAACACTATAACATTTGGTTTTCAAAAGGCATTAAGTAATCAGTCAACATATCAGCTGCTGTCATCTCTAAGCTGAGGGTTATGAAGAGGTCTATGGACCAAATTCAGACCTCTTTCCCTTCAGAAAAAGTTTATATTTATTATCTCAAAGTCACTGGAATCTCTTATAATTTAAGTGAAACCAAAACCTTTCTTTTTCTTTAATCAGTTTACTTATTATAGATAACAAAACAAAATTATTATTTTGTTGTAACCAGTCCTTCAGCTAATATGATTCATATATTTTAAAAGGTTTTTATTTTTGCTTCATTATTTTTTTAAATAAAATTGTCAGCAAGTAATAAGAGCCAAATGTAAAAATGAAAAATGAGAAAGTTGTACAGTTGTCCTCTCAAAAGTTTACTGATTGCTTTTGACAGTGTTGTTAGAGCCCATCAAGACAGTATAGAAATGCCAGAACAGCCAACCTTTTCCCAATTGTAAAGAGATTCAGACAACTAAGCCAACGAATTCTATGTCTTCAAAAACCAAACAATTCACACTGACAACTCATGATAGGTCTAAGAAGATTCCTTATTGAAATTTCACTGCAAAAAGCATAATAACTTCTGGTAAAAAGCAGCCCATCTTAATAACTTCTATATTCACACCAGGGAATGGCAAGCTAGCCAAATATGCTGTATCTTTAAAGACAGAAGGACCTATCTGAAAAGACACAGTAGTCTTGAAAATTTCCATTACTCAGAACTTCAGTGAAACAACTTCTGCAAGAGAGGCTTTGTGAAATAGGCCTATAATTTCATTTAATCTTGTGTAAAAAAATGTCAGTAGGAAAACTTTATTTTTCTGGTGACATCTCTTTCTCCATTATGCATTAATTACCATTATAAATTCTTACCTTGTAGCTATTAGATCTGTGCAACATTATAATGCCCTGTACATACTACATTTGTTTGCCTTTTCTCTCCCAGTTTCATCTGTTATCTGGTTTATCCTGGAATGTTCTTTAAGTAAGATAGGAAATCTGCCAACAGCTTGATTTCCTGCTGGAACATGATGAAATTGAAATTGCATGTTTTGCTAAGTGGCAGCAATGTTTTCACTTTAAAACAACAGAATGCAATTTGTTCACTTCTTAGAACTATATAAGCAAAGTTTTACTTTCTAACATGGGCCATGTCACTTCAATTTACTGAGAAGCGAAACCCTGTCATGGTATTATCTGTAGAAATATGTCATATGCTTTAGCCTAGCCTGAAAACAAGATGCTCAAATGACCTTTTGGCATCAGCTAATGAATTAGCTTTGCTTGTTTGGGAATACTGACTCCAGCTACATAGCTTATCTTGACTAATTATGTGTTTTCTCTCTTCTATGCCAGTATCAATTGTGTAAATGGAGCGCGTTCATTATGATGCTTCATACTGTCAAGGAACAGATTGATTGCAAGAAATCTTGATGAATTTTCTGGAAAATTAGAGCTATTCAATGACTTCATATGTAACACATGGTAGAAGCTGGGTCATCGTGTGCAAAACATGTCAGATATTTGCTTTCAGCTATTCCTTTGCTTGCTCCTTTGCTTTCCAAACTTATCTGGAGCACAGAACCCATGTCCCTAGTCCCTTTCAAGGCTGTGACCCACAGAGTTCTTTTCCCATACATCTGTGACTCCAACCTCCCAACCCTTCATCTAAAAAGTCCTTCAGGAGCTCCTCCATTTGTCTTTTCTCGTACAACCTATCCAATGTCATTAACAATATTGTTATGCCTCCTGAGTTGTTTCTGTCAAAATGTGGGTGGCATGGGAAGGCGTTTAGGAAAGGGTGGTCAACTGTTGTTCCTAAGGCAGAGTCCAGGAGTAAGGCTTTCTGCCCACAATGCTGGACAGGATCACAAAAAGATAAGAGAGGGCACCTGCATCTAGAAGCATTCACCCTTACCCTTCATTTCCAAAGAAAACAGTCACAGTCCCACTTGCCTGGCTATCTGGGTTAGGAGGAAAAGTCTCACTGTTTTGATAGTGTTCATTTTAAAAATTAAATAGCTCAGTCTTCTGGTACAGGCAAAACAAGCAGCAGAACTGTGACCCCTCCAGCATATGAAGACAGACTGAGAAAGTTGGGGCTGTTCAGCCTGGAGAAGAGAAGGCTGCATGAAGACCTCATAGAAGCCTTCCAGTATCTGAAAGGGGCTTATAAGGATGCTGGGGAGGGATTCTTCATTAGGGACTGTAGTTATAGGACAAGGGGTAATGGGTTCAAACTAAAACAGGGGAAGTTCAGGTTAGATGTAATGAGGAAGCTCTTTACTGTGAGGTTGGTGAGGTACTGGAACAGGTTGCCCAAGGAAGTTGTGAATGCTCCATCTCTGGCAGTATTCAAGACCAGGCTGGACAGGGTCTTCGGTGACATGGTTTAGTGTAAGACATCCCTGCCCATGGCCAGGGGGGTTGAAACTAGATGATCTTATGGTCCTTTCCAACCCTAACTCTTCTATGATTCTATCCTGCTGTTCCAGAAAATGGCCTGATTTTCCTACACCCAAAGGTAGCTTTTTACAATGTTAACAGTTGTGACTCTTCAGATTTGAATGTTGCAAAATCCAAAATTAAATGGAATTTGTGAAAATAAAGCTCACTTTGAAAGGTGAAGGGTGGTACTACTTGAAAAGTTTTACCTCTCTGGACTTCATCTCATTTACACAAGATTGCAGATGTTTTCAATTGCTACTACTCATTGTTATGTCCTGTTAAAGTAGACTAATATTCCAATTACTTACTGACATCCATTTTAGTACTTCTTTTGTTCATGCCCTGCATACAGATCCAGACAACACAATTTGAAGTATAAGTTTGTAACTGTTAGCACTACATACAATTGAAACATGCTAGCACATTAATACTTTATGTAAATTTAAATTTACTTCAGTTCACAGAGTAGTTTTTATATCCCAGGTGAGAAAACATCCAGAAAATATATTAGCACCTCATACAGAGAGTGCTTAATATTGAAAAGGTGTAAAAAAGGAATATAAGCAAAATATCACAGGTTTTATTTTTATTTTTTTTTAGGGTGTGTGTGAGCTAAATACATTTGTGTATAAAGAATGATGTCATCAACACCCATAACACCAGACTTTTGAATTTAGGAGTGGATCAGAAACTTGTAAGATCTAGGACGTGCAAGTAGAGGCAAAAGAGCATTCAGCAAAAATGGAAGTAGCCATGTTGCTATGATTGAAAGCTGCTTGTGGTTTTTGTAAAATGCCATTATTCCCACATTCACCAATTCCATTTCTCTAAAAACCACAGTGAGATTTTAGGCTTACACTTTACTTACCTTTACCTATTGTGTTTTTCCTAGCTGAAACAGGTTGCCCAGAGAAGTAGCAGATGTGCCATCCCTGAAGATGTTCAAGGCCAGGCTGGATGTTGTTCTGGCCACCTTAATCTAACCAAAAATGTCCCTGTTCATTGTTGGGGGGTTGGACTAGATGACCTTAGAAGGTCCCTTCCAACTCAAAAAATTCTATGATCCTACTCTATTAAGTCCAAATGAGCACAAGTTAAGATGAGAATGCAGTAAAATCAAGGTTTTTTTTTTTTTTTTTTCTCCTGACGC
>NDXB01011663.1:38130-72620 GCA_002631895.1 Agapornis roseicollis | reverse complement strand
TAAAATGAAAATGCAGAAAAATCAAGGTTTTTTTTTTTTTTTTTTATTAACTAATTCATTGTGATGATCACATATTTTTAAAATATGATAAGCAGAAAGTTCATAAGTACGGAATTTTTCATAGAAACAAATAATAGCTGTTGCTGTAATTGATTTGTAGCTGCCACTGGTGAAGACAAAAGATACTTTTAGACAACACTATTGTAGATAAATTTAGACCTGACTATAAAGGAAAACATGAAAAAGCTCCTGCATTACTTGTCACCTAGATACTATCTTTCAGTGAGACAAGGAATTTGCTGCCTACTGCAAAGATAGGCCTGATTTTTTCTTATGTTCATCAAATAAGATGAGGTCAAGAACATTCAAGAATTTTTAATTTATTTAGGAATATTAAACTAAAGCTGAACTATTACTTTTCTTACAACATATAGTTTAGGATAATTAACATAATTTTAGAGTAAAATCAATAGTATTCATTAAGTTTGTCTGTGTAAATAAAATGAAGTAGCTAAATGAAACCAAATTTGTTTATGAACATACTTGTGTGGGATTCAGCTTCAGATTAAGACATCTAAATGTAGTTGCCCACATTAAGGGAAATCAGTTGCCTAAACAGAAGCATCTTATACTTTCTGGAATGCAGTAGGGTACACAATACATTAAAATACAGCCATCAGGTATGATGCATAACCACATGCCTTTGTAGCAGGAGGTGAAAAGCAAATGCAATACATTCCCAGCAACAAAAAATGACACAATATGCCCTTCTTTTAGGCATCTGAATCCCATCCCTTGTGTATAAGTTCCCAACAAAAAAAAAAAAAAAAGAGGTCAGTTCAGTTGTCTCATCTTGGATCTCTGGTATGATCTAAGATCCTCAGGAGTATCCAGCCTAGCCTAATAAGGTGTTGGATTTAAAACATGAATTAGCTATTATGGCCAATACAGTTCATGGATTGTAAAGAGCTTCTCTACTCAAAGTACGTAACATTTTTTTGCCAATTGAATAACTCTAGGGTTCCCTAGCTTTACTGACCAAAGACTTTTCATTTCCATAAACTTGGAGATCCAGTGCTATTTTACTTTTTAGGGTATCTGAGAAGACTGTCTCAGTCTGACAAACATGACAGAACATACATTAAATTCATGACTCTGGAATGACACCTGTAATGGGTAACAAACTACCTTTTAAAGCACTGCATTTTAGATGGCACTGGATGTCTGTGTGTAATTAAATCAAGAAGAAAAATTGTTGAACTGTAACTATCCAAGATAACTAATAAAACAATAATTCTGCATTGCTTACAATTGTGTGCCTATGATTTCTTTTTTCTCTCTCTTTCTACACACAGATTTTTTGCTTGGTATCTTTGTCTCTAAATTGGAGAGACATCAATATGATAGGTGGACCACTTGGTGGATAAAGATCTAGCT
The DNA here is from genome assembly GCA_002631895.1 of Agapornis roseicollis. Lineage (NCBI taxonomy): Eukaryota > Metazoa > Chordata > Aves > Psittaciformes > Psittacidae > Agapornis > Agapornis roseicollis. Next base: position 71,183 of record NDXB01011663.1, on the reverse strand, counting down.
GGATGGCCGCACGCAAAGAGTTGTGGTCAATGGCTCAGTGTCCAGTTGGAAGCCAGTGATGAGTGGTGTCCCTCAAGGATTGGTGTTGGGACCGGTCCTGTTTAACATCTTTGTCGCTGACATGGACAAGGGGATTGAGTGCGCCCTCAGCATGTTTGCCGATGACACCAAGCTGTGTGGTTTGGTGGATACACTGGAGGGAAGGAATGCCATCCAGAGGACCATGACACGCTTGTGAGGTGGGCTGATGCCAGCCTCATGAAGTTTAACCATGCCAAGTGCAAGGTCCTACACCTGTATCGGAGCAATCCCAGGCACAGCTACAGGCTGGGCAAAGAAGAGATTCAGAGCAGCCCTGCAGAGAAGGACATGGGGGTGGTGGTCGATGAGAACATGAACATGAGCTGACTGCAGTCTGTGCTTGCAGCCCAGCAAGCCAACAGTATCCTGGGCTTCATCAAAAGGAGCGTGACCAGCAGGTCAAAGAAGGTGATCCTGCCCCTCTATTCTGCTCTCATGAGACCTCACCTGGAGCATTGTGTGCAGTTCTGGTGTCCTCAACATAAAAAGGACATGGAGGTGTTGGAACAAGTCCAGAGGAGGGCTATGAGGATGATCGAGGGACTGGAGCATCTCCCATACGAAGACAGGCTGGGAAAGTTGGGGCTGTTCAGCCTGGGGAAGAGAAGGCTGTGTGAAGACCTCATAGCAGCCTTCCAGTATCTGAAGGGGGCCTATAGGGATGCTGGGGAGTGACTCTTCATCAGGGACTGTAGTGATAGGACAAGGGGTAACGCGTTCAAACTTAAACAGGAGAGGTTTAGATTGGATCTAAGGAAGAAATTCTTTCCTATTAGGGTGGTGAGATTCTGGAATGGGTTGCCCAAGGAAGTTGTGAGTGCTCCATTCCTGGCAGTGTTCAAGGCCATGTTGGATGAAGCCTTGGGTGGCAAGGTTTAGTGTGAGGTGTTGCTGCTTATGACAGGGGGGTTGGAACTGGATGATCTTAAGGTCCTTCCCAACCCTAACTGTTCTATGATTCTATGATTCATGCTGCTATAAAATATTTTGTTGCCCAAGTTCCCTTGAATAATTAAACTTAATCTATTTTCCTCTGGCAATAAAATGGGGAGACAAGTACTTTTAAGAATGGGTTGATATAATCAGATGTGATGATTTTACAGCCACCTCTTAGTGTTTATTTCTGATCCATCAGAATAGCTGTGAGACATTTTGCATTATCTTTTGCTGTACAGCCTCAGTATAATGTTGCAAGTACACAGAAGAAAATTATAAGCATAGGAGAGCAAAGGAGAACCTGATCTTGCATTAATGAGTCTTCAGTTATGTGGCTACCAAATTAACCTTGACTAGGAGCAATAAGGGCAAGACCAGAGATATATCAAGAGCTAATTGCATGCTTTTAGTGCAGAGAATCACCACATGACAAGATGTTATTACATCTGGCCTGCCCATCTTTTTACAACTTACAGCATAGGGAGATATGTAACAATCTATAAAGACATTAGCAACTGTCACGTAAGAAAGATGGTTTTGGAAAGGGCTTTTATAGCTTCTCTTAGGAAGAGAAAATATAGACAATCCAAAACCTTTGTCAAAGTTTCAGGGTCTTAGGGTTAAACTGTTGTAGCTGCAATGTCATTACGACTTAAAACACTTCTTGCACTATAAAGCTACTTTAAAACTAATTTTGCTTCAGTACACCAAAGCTAGATTAGAAATTTGGTATCTAGTCATAAGCAATTATGAATTATGCTCATATTTCTACACTCAAGCAAGTGATTCTCTTTATGAGTTCATAACCTTGCCATAAAATCTAACATCTGAAATGTAAAAAAGCAGTAGATTTGATAGATATAAATGAGTCAAGTCCATCTTTAGGAACATTCGTTTTTTTGACTTCATGCTTCTTACAGGTATAGGTTCTTGGCTTTGACAGAAGCTTAATCTGGGAGGACTCCCAGAAATGCAGAGAAATAGCATGTATAAATGAAGCTATGCTAAAGGCAAGGAGCAGTTGTTTGCGTGCTCGGAATATATAAAGGTCTTTATATTACAGAACATCCCTACAAAATAAAATGGTAAAATGCTGGCCCCACTTAAGTCACTGAAATAATGCCTTTTTTACTGGTGGTTCAGGACCTGTTCAGTGAATCTTAGATTTGCTGGTTCAAACACATTACTGGTTTCCACTTGGACATGGAGCCATTGCCTTGGACAATGCCATTTAGCCAATTCTTTATCCATCAGCCCATCCATCAAATCAGTGTTTCTCCAAGTTAGTGGCAAGAATGTTGTGAGAGACCATATAAAAGACCTTGCAAGGGTATATCCCCTTTTCTCTAGTAACTGGAGACTTTGCCTGACTGCTGTGACTTTTCAAATATGATGGGGAGTGGCTTAGCAGCTATATCTGCCAATTCTCTCAGGACCCTTGAATGCATCTCATTAGATTCTGTGGTCTTGTGTTCATTTTCCTCAGGTGGTCTTGAACTTGTTTTTCTTTTCTGGTAGGAGGTGTTTGAGAGTTGTGATCAGCAGTACACAGTCTAGCTGGAGGAATGATGTGCTCCATGGTCAATGGTGGGTCCAAAACTGTTTAGCATTTTCATTAATCAATAGAATGATGGTACAGAGTTCATTCTCAGTAAGCTTGTAATCGTACAAAACTGGCAGGAGTGGCTGATAGACCAGGTATCTGAGCTGCCTTTTACAGGGATCATGACAAGCTGGAGAAGTATGCAAATTGGAACATCATGAAGTCCAGCAATGAAAGTGCTGCTCGTGGGAAAGATTAACCCAGTGAGTCAGTACAGGCTGAGGACTGACCATTTTGAAAGTGATTCTGCTTGGACTCTTGCTAGGCAGCAATGTGTACGTGAGGAATAAAAGTACCCGTATGGCAAAGAATGTCAACTGCATCCTAGGCTGCATTAAGAGGAGTGTTGCCAGCAGTCTGAGGGAGGTGGTCATTTTGTTCTACTCAGCACTGGTGAGACATCATGTGGAGTACTGGGCCCAGTTCTGGCCTTCGCAATACAAGACAGACAAGGGCATACTGGAGCAAGTCCAGTGAAGTGACACAGATTTGATTAATGGATGAGGTCACCTAATATATGAATAGGGTTTGAGAAAGGTGGAATTGTTCAGACTGCAGAAAAGACAGGGGGATCTTACAAATTACTTCAACATATATTTTGTTATGCATTTTAAGAGCTTAACAAAACATGTTCCCAATCATGGATGGGGTCTGTCAATTCCTGCAGTGTAAATCTCAAACAGTAGTATAATTATTATTCTCTAGTGCATCAAAGACCCTCTAAATGACATCCATTTTCTCTATAATATTCACTGCACCACTAGCCTGGGTGTTATTTGTAAACTTGCAGAAGGTGCACTCAATCCCACTGTCCCCAGCAAAAATGTTAAATAATACTGATCTCAATATAGAACCCTGAGGGACACCACTTATCTCTGGTCTCTACCAGGACACTCAATCATTGAACATAACTGAGTGAGACCATCCAGGCAAATCCTTATCCACCAAGTGGTTTATCTGGTTGTCTGATAATGAGATACTTGCAATTACATCATTATCTTCAGTTGTATACTTTTAATGTGTGACAATGCACACTACATGCGAACTACATGCTACAGGCTTGGGGAAAAGTGGCTGGAAAGCTGTCATCAGAAAAGGACCTGGTGGTCTTGGTCAACAGCTGGCTGAATATGAGCCAGCAGTGTGCCCAGGTGGCCAAGAAGGCCAAAAGCATCCTGGCTCGTATCAGAACTAGAGTAGCCAACAGAAGCAGAGAAGTCGTCATCCGCCTGTACTTGGCACTGGTGAGTCTGCCCCTCAAATACTGTGTTCACTTTTTGAGTCCCTCACTACAAGAAAGACATTGAGGTGTTGGAGTGTGGTCAAAGGGCAACAAAGCTAGTTTAGAGCACAAGACTTATGAGGAGCAGCTGAGGGAACTGGGATGTTTTTGCCTGGAGAAAGGGAGGCTCAGTGGAGACCATATCACACTCTGCAACTACTTTAGCAAGGTGGCTGTTGGTCTCTTCTCCTCAGTAGCAAGCAATAGGAAGAGCGTAAATGGCCTCAAGTGTTGCCAGGGGAGGTTTAGACTGGATATTAGGAAAAGCTTCTTCACCAAAAGGGTAATCAAGCATTGGAACAGGCTGCCCAAGGAAGTGGCTGAGTAACCATCCCTGGAGGTATTTAAAAGATTTGTAGATACGGTAGTCAGGAACATGGTTTGTTGGTGGGCTTGGCAGTGGTGTTGGATTTGATAATTTTAATGATTTTTCTCACCTAGACAATTCTATGATTGGATGATAATAGACTTATAATCCTTTTTCTTGCACTAAACTTTGCACCTAGGCTTATTTTTATTTTTATCTCCCTTGAAGGAGTTTTCTTTTTCTGAAGTGATGATATTTATAGCACAAACTGTGATATTCCCTTGAGTATAAACAAACCAAGAAAAGTAGAAAAGTATAACTAATATCTACATATTAACATGTTTAAATCATTAGTGGGCACAAAGGTAGCTTAAACTCTGAGACAATATGTTGGCATCTTGAGATTATTTAACATTAATAAGATATAGACTACCAAGTGGGAGTCAAGCCCATACGTGTACATATGCTTTGGTTTCTCAATTCTAATTAGCCCACTTGGACTAGAGAAGCAGCACAATATGCAAGTTTCGGTTATGTGAGCTAAAATTAGCTTTGTGATTTTTAAAAAAATACTGTATTTGACAGGTGTTGTACATATTAAACTATGCAATTAGACAGCTGTTCTAGCATAACAGTAACACCATAAAATATAAATATACCTGGCATGGTTTTCGACGGGAATGAAAGAACTCCTGATCGCACAGGTCTTATTCAGACCTTTACCCACAAAGGACGAACTACCCTTCAAGCAGCTTATATGACAAAAGTGATGTGTAAACTCTTGGTTTTGTTTACACAAACTGGCTATCCTCTAGTAGAGGCATAGAATCTGTCCAGGAAGAAATTCCTTTTTGTTTATCCAGCAGAGTATCATGAGTGGCAGAAAATTTTCAGAATAAAAAAGAAAAATACATGAAAAGAAGTGTTTACTTTTTATCCAACAAGATGATTATATGTTCCCCTGTACCTTTATGTTTTCAAATATGACAGCCCAAAATGACCACTGCAATGAAAAGTCACACCTAACTTTGATTTCATAATTAATTAAAAGATCAATGACTGTTCTGCACAGCTGGGTGTTAAGCTGTCCTAGAATGTAATTTTAGCCTTCTGATATACAGTTTGGAGCTTTTTTTTTTTTTTCAAAATGTCACATAAAACTGACAGAGTAAGTTTACAGAATACCTAATGAGAAAACACTACTTCATTCTTAACACAGAGAGCAAGCAAACAGTTTTATTCCTGTTTGTGCAGCTTAACCTTCTGCAAAAGTAATTAGGTCTATAATTAAAAAGCTATTTAAAATGATTAAAACCCTGTTATCTAGTGGCATTTAAAGACAAATGCAAATGTCAGAAAGGATGAATTAATTAAAATTACTATTGAAAAGAAAAAAAGTATATTAGTGTAAGGGCTAGAGGATGTTATTCACTGAAACATTACAATATGAGGTGAAGTTAGATGTTCAGAGTATATGGTGAAGGTTGAAATAAATTTATCTGGCATTTTGTAATGTGATCTGTTACCACTCATGAACATATATTGTTATGTATATGCATATATATATATATTGTTATATATGTGCTTCAGTCACTACTTAGTTTAGGATCATATGGATTGCTCATGGGAATCCTAAGTTTTACCTCTGCTTTGTAGCTCAGAGCAGTGTGAAATGCAACAAGAATGTGTCAGCTAACAGCTTCCTTTCTTCCTTCCTTCCTTCCTTCCTTCCTTCCTTGATAATAAAAAATGGACATAAGATGATATGCTTAATCTTTGACAACAGGACTTGTAACTTTCTTTACTGTCCTAGGTATAGAATTATTTCTTTTTTACAGGACATTCTGCTTCCAGAGCATGAAGCTCTCTTCATTTTATCTTAATCAGTTGCAACATAAGAGTGTAGCAGAGACAACATTATTTTGCCCCCCCATCAGTGACAGAGCATACTCAACCAAAACATTTGTGTCAACACCCAGAAACTGCATATTTTGAGTCAGTGGGCTTGGTCTGAAGTGATTGTATATTTGAACAATTGTTGTAATTAACTTCTGGATATATCATTGTCACAGTGAATTTTTAGATTATGTTCACTATATGGCTTAAATTGCTGTTTTTCAATCTGCTTCTTAAAGGCAATGATACTGGTTACTAGGTAAATTCTCTTCCCTCTGCATTGTTAAAACACTACAGCCAGTAAAGTTTAATTTTTGGTGCACACTCCCAAATGTTAACACAAGAGCCATCCAAGTTTCTATTACTCAATCATAGGCAGCAACCTCTGTTAATTAATGTGACTTATTCTGATAGTTCGCTATTTGTAAGGCTTGTTTCTTTTCAACTTCATTGTAAGGAGCTCAAGAGACACTTGATCAGGAATGTCTCTGCAAAGGAAAAAAAAGCCAACTGTGAAATATAAATGATCAGTTAACTACAGCACAGCATATCTGTGTTTTCAAGAAAAAATGTAGCAATGGCTCATTATTTCTCAAAGGTAAGATTCATAAAAAAGAATAATAAGTTTTAAATGGTTTGAAGAAAATGCAGATTTCAAACTTAAAAAGATAATTATCTTTTTGACTGAAAATTTCAAGATACTTCCAGTTCACTTTAAAGGGCACACAAAATTTCAGTCAAAATTGTTTGCATAAAAGAAGTTATCAATTACTTATAGTTCTACAACAAACATTTTGTTATTGATTAAAATGCATAGTCTCTGGAGCATTTCTGTTCTGACTGCATACATGTCAATACATTTTCATTATCTCACAGGCAACTGTAAGTGCAAATTAACCTCATGTCCAAATTTCTTTTTCATATTAAACAGATATATACACACACCCTTCAGAACCACTATGGATTCAGCAGAGGGCTGGGACATGCACTCAGTTCTAGGGGCTCAGCATGCACCTGTGCTGTACTGTACAGGTGCCCACAAAATCTAGCTGAACCCATGAAGAGAGCATGGAAGAGTCTACTGCATAACCAAAAAGTGTTAGACATTTGTCTACTACATAACCAAAAAGTGCTAGACATTTGTAAAACAGATGTTTAATACACTAAAAAATCTGTTGTTGTCAGCATTTTACTGCACCTGTGTGTTTTCTGAGAGTGAAACAAATACATAAAACACATTTACTTTACTCCAAAGCTAATGATACTGTGGTTATTGGTCTGACAGATTTCTGGGTTTATCACAACTGTCTGCAAGTTACTAAATGTTTGTTTCCTAAAGCCAGCTACAAGTAGGACTCTGGTCCAAACTTTATACTTTCTCATTCTTGAAAGAAAAAGGGTTACATTGCTTTTTCAGCATTAGGGATAAAACACGGGGAAAGAGAATTTTTGGAAGGATTTTGTTTATCATTTTTGGTTTGGTTTGGTTCAATTTTAATGTGTTTAAGGCAGCATGAAGGACTACAAGGAATCCCCAACACTAACTCACTAGCTTCTGTTTTGCTGTTAGTTTTTGGATGTGTCTTCTTTGACTCTATGTTGTCAGTTTACATTGTAAGCCCTTCGGGGCGAGACTGGGAATAAAAAATAAAATGTGTTTTCACAATGTCATTCCAATCAGGTTATGGCATTTAGAAAATGATGCAACATATATTGAATCGTTTTAAAGTAATAAATTATTTAACTAGTTTCGGATCTCCACCAAAAAGGGTCAGTGAAAGTGTGTATCTTAGTTTTAATTTGCTATGCTATTAAATACTTTAATTAAATTATTATCATAGAATCAGAGGATGGTTTAGGATTGGAAAGACCTTAAGATTATGTAGTTCCACCTTCCCTGCCATGCGCAGGGACTCCTCACACTAGACCATGTAGCCCATGAACTTCCCCTGTTTTAATTTAAACCCTTTATATCTTATCCTCTCACTACAATCCCTGAAGAAAAGTCCCTCTCCAGCATCCCTATAGCCTCGCATCAAATATTGGAAGGCTGCTATGAGGTCTCCATGCAGCCTTCTCTTCTCCAGGTTGAACAGTCCCAGCTTTCTCAGCCTGTCTTCATATGGGAGATGCTCCAGTTCCCTGATCATCCTCGTGGCCCTCCTCTGGACTTGTTCCAACAGTTCCATGTCCTTTTTATGTTGAAGACACCAGAACTCACTCCAGGTGAGGTCTCCCAAGAGCAGAGTAGAGGGCAGGATCATCTTCGACCTGATGGTCACACTCCTTTTGATGCAGCCCAGGATACGATTGGATTTCTGAGCTGCGAAAGCACACTGAAGCCAGCTCATGTTCAGTTTCTTCTTGATCAACACCCCCAAGTCCTTCTTCACAGGACTGTTCTGAATCTCTTCTCTGCCCAGCCTGTAGCTGTGTTTGGGAAAGCTCCAACCCAGGTGTAAGGAGGCACTGAAATAAAGAAATAAATGCAAACAATTTATCTGAATGGAATACTCTATATGATTTCATAGATGCACTGCTCCTCTCAGGGTCCTGAGGGAATTGGCAGATACAGCTGCTAAGCCACTCTCCATCATATTTGAAAAGTCACAGCAGTCAGGCAAAGTCCCCAGTTACTAGAGAAAAGGGAATATCACCCCATTTTTATAAAGCATAGTAATGAAAACTCATGGAACTATTGATCAGTCAGCCTCTATTCAGCGCCTGCTAAGATCATGGAACAGATCCTCCTGGAAGTTATGTCAAAACATCTGGAAGACAAGCAGGTGGATAGAATTAGCCAATATCACTAAAACCAAACTGTTCTTGAGTAGTTTGTTGGCCTTCTACAATGGAGTGGCTGCAACACCGGACAAGGAAAGAGTTATGGATGTAATCTGCCTGGACCCTTGTAAGGTCTTTTATATGGTCTCTCAACAACATCCTTGACACTAACTTGGAAAGATACTGATTTGATAGGTGAACTGATAGATGGACAAGTAACTGGCTGAATGGCCTTGTCCAAAGAGTAGCAATGGCAATGGCTCCATGTCCAAGTGGAAACCAGTAATGTGTGGTGTCCCTCCAGGGTTCATACTGGGACCATTATTGTTCAGTATCTTAAGTCTCCCAGGAGCTCCTTTATAAAACCTCTTGGAAAAGCACTAAAGAGACATAAGACAGTGGCCATGGTGGCTACTCAGTTTTCAACTACTTTACAGTGACAGAGGTAGCTTCCATGATGTCCTGCTATTACCTGGTTAGCTGTCCCAGAATGGGGTGGTAGTAGGAAGTCAGAAACCTCGGGTGGGCTTATTCATACCAATCCTTTCTTTGCTAGAGCAAACTCTTATCCAATTGTAGCTTCCAGCTTGTAACTCCCTGAATAACTGATTTAATTTTACTTCACAGGTGTTGACATATCTTATGTGAAGCATTCTGCATGACATTTTATATTACCAGCCCTATAGACTTCAAACAGTATAAATCTCATTTGTTAATTGCTTTTTAATGTGATAGACATACCCTGCTATAGATGATTTCTGTTGTGTTTTTTTGGTTTTTTTNGAATTTGGATGCCTGTTCTACACTATATCCTGGACTGTAATAATACCAATTTGCAATAATGTTCATTAAAGTTTCTAAATCTCTAAATGCTTTTCTGTTGATAGAAACTGAATTAGAGTGAGCCAATGAATTGGGTTTTTTCTTTTCTTTTGTTTTTTTTTTTTTGTTACCGATTCTGTTGCTTTTTGGCCTCCCAAAATATACAGGCAGTTATCATGTCAAACTCTGTATGGTTGGTTTGTTTATTTCCACTGAATATGTATATACTCTTGTGTGGTTGAATAGCTAATTATTAAGCCAATAAAACTGACAGACCTCTAAGTACCATATTTATCTTCACCTGCCATATTCAGAAGTAAAGGTAAGTAACACTATAATTCATGTTGACTTAAGAGACGAGTAATTTATTAAAGCCTTTTTGGTGACAGAAAGAAAAATAATCCTCTTATATTTCATAATAAAAATACATCTATATGTTTGGAGTTACATTAAAGCTTCACTATGGTATTCACTACTGGCCATTTAGAATTGTATCTGTGATGTGAATTCTTTGGAGTTCGGTGTTGTAGAAAGGTTACTGCTCCTTATTTTCAGTTCTGCAATTTCTTTGTGAAAAAAAAATAAATGTAATTAATCTTAGCCCTGTTCATTATTTGTTCTTTTTTTTGGGGGAAAAATAAGACTTATGGGTAACCATAGTGGAAATAGAACTTTTCTTTCAGTGATGCCAAAGGGTACAGTAAATAGCTTAAGTGAAGTTCTTTCTTTGGCTAACTCTTGATTTAGCAGTTTCATTTCCCTTGTCGCATTCTCCTGTCCTACAAATCACCTAAAACTCCTATCTTTATATGGATAAGAGACCTCAGATCTCAAGGCTGTTCTCTAAAGCATCTTTTATATGGAGACAGAAGCAGTGCATAGCAGCCCTTGAAATGCATGTACTCATCTTTTTTCATTTTGTTTTTTTCAGTAAGCAAAGAGCCAATGAATGAACGAGTCACTGCCTTACAGTGAAGAAAGAGAAATTTGGCCAAATGGTTATTCTGGAAGGTGGTATTTAAAATGTAATGCTTCTAATCTGACTTGTAGATAGCCATCAGTTTAAATGGCATCAGAAACAGACCTATGTAAAGCCACACCAGAAAGACACAAGGTAAGTTAACAAGAAATGTGGTCTGGACATATTTCATGAAATGTCTGCACTCAGAATCTGATGTTTAGGATGTTAAACTTTCTCGTTAGTATGTTCTTGATGACTTTTATTACAGTGTCACAAAGAAACCATAATAATAATGCAAATGACCACCAGCAACAGATGATGTCTAAATTATTTCCTTTTGCCAGGCATCCAGATTAATCCTAAATATAATACTACTCCAATATGGTAGCCTCTTAATGAGCTGAGCTACATTCCAAATTTCCACTCAGTCAGACACTTAGTCGCAAAATGATCCTTTTAACTGCAAGGTAACAGACTGGAGATAGATGTTGATGAATGATTTAAAAACAGAATGTAACCATTTTAAATGATAAAAGAGTGATGATGTATTCAAATTTAAAAAGAAGACTTAACCTAAATAAATTAAACATAGGCAGGTACTATGAATTAACTAAAGTTCGTGACTTTAGTCATAAACTTGAAATCAGCTAACTTATGAAGGAACCTCAGTTTCACATGAGCTGCAATTTACTTTTAGTGCCTTAAGTGCCTTCTGCACCAGTGCTTCATTTTCAATACAAGTAAGTCCACTGAGGATCCCCAAATCAGGTGCTTAAATGACGGAGCTCTTATTTGGAGCTTACCACATGCTCTTACTTGTGGGCATGACCAAATCTCACTGGCAGGCTCAGGCTCCCTGCAAAATGCAGTGAGATCTACAATCACAGCTTGAGGTGAAAAACAGAAACACCTCTACCCTCCTGTCTTCTTCCTTGATTTATATGTTAATTAACCACGGCAGCCTAATAAGCAAAGCCTGATGAACAGAAGCCTACATTCACCCTTTGACCCATCCCCAAAACGTTGAAACCAACACTTTTTGGGAAGATGTTTAACTTAGTGAGGGTATGGGAGCACTCCTCACTCCTTACTCCTTACCTACACATTCCTTACTGTGTCATTAAGATTGCCATTCAAACTATCCTGTGCTTTGAAGACTGGAAGAGAGAAGTTCTCAGGTAGGGTACAAGAGCCTGCCCAGAGCAAGAAGGTAGACTGAGGCTGCAGGGGGCTCCGGCAGCCCTGGTGGTGATGCTGCAGCTGATCCAGTGGCGAAGGAGGCAGAATCACAAGTGGTTGAAGTCAGAAGGGTCATCTTTCCACCTACCCCTGCTCTGGCAAGGCCACACCATATTCAGATGTCTTCACAACCTCTCTAGGCAATCTGTGTCAGTGTTCCATCACCCTCACAGTAAAAACATTTCCTGATTTTCTGAGGGGAGTCCCTGTTTTTCTTGGTTTGTTCCCATTGCCTCTCATTCTGTTACCAGGCACCACCAAAAAGAGCCTGGCACCATTCTGTTTGCATACTCCTCTCAGGTATTTATATACTTATAATCATATATATAGTACATATACTATATATTTATATATCTATTACTTATGTACTCATTATTTAATAAGATCCTCCCTGAATCTTCTCTTCTGCAGGCTAAATAGTCCCATGTCTCATCTTTTACCTCATAGGAAAGCTACTCCATACACTTCATTACTTTTTTGTCCCTCATTGGACCATATCCAGTGCATCCATGTCTCTCTCATACTGGGGAGTCCAGAAGTGGACATCAACAGTGTTGAGTAGATGGGAAGGATCACCTCCTTTTACCATAATCTATGGTTATACTTTATCTAGTGCAGCCCAGTGCAGAATGCAATTAGCCTTGTTTGCAGCAAGAGCACACTGCTAGCTCATGTTGAATTTCTCACATTACCAGCAGTCATAGAATCATAGAATAATAGAATGTTTAGAATTGGAAAGGACCTTAAAGATCATCTAGCTCCAACCCCCCTGCCATGGGCAAGAACACCCCCTACTAGACCAGGTTGCTGAAAGCCTCATCCAACCTGCCTTTAAACACGGCTAGAGGCAGGGCAGCCACAGGTTCTCTGGGCAACCTGTGCCAGTGCCCCACCAAACTCACAGGGATATATCTAACCTGTGTAAGTTAAACTTCTGTTGTGAGTTCAGCAGTAGCAGTCATTCTTCTTCTTCGTAGCTGGTGCAGTGCTGTGTTTTTGACTTTCAGCCTGAGAGCAACACTGATAACATCTGTGTTTTCAGTTGCTGCTCAGTAATGTCTACTCTGACCAAGGACTTTCTGAGTCTTATGCTCTGCTAGGGAGGAGGGGAAGCCTGGAGGAAGCAGAGACAGGACACCTGACCCAAACTAGCCAAAGAGGTATTCCATACCACAGCACGTCATGTCCACTATGTAAACTGGGGGCAGTTACCTGGAAGGGCTAGATCACTGCTCAGTTGGGCTGGGTATCAGTTGGCAGGTAGTGAGTGGCTGTATTCTCTTCCCTTGTTATTTCCTTTATCACTATTATTATTGGTGGTAGCAGCAGTGGTTTGTGTTATACCTTAGTTACTGGACTGCTCTTATCTCAACCCATGGGAGTTACATTCTTTCTATTCTCCTCTCCATCCCTCCAGGAGCTGAGGGAGGAAGTTGGGGGGTGGAGGGGGGAGTGAGTGAACAGCTGCGTGGTATTGAGCTTAAACCATGACACCTTCCTTAACTCTCCCCTGTTTAAGTTTGAACCCATTGCCTTTTGTCTTATCGCTACAGTCCCTGATGAAAAGTCCCTCTCCAGCAACCTTGTACCTCACCCCCCTCAGACACTGCAAGGTATACACACGGCCTTCTCTTCTCCAGGCTCAACAGCCCAAATTTTCTCAGCCTGTTGGTCCTCCTGTTACTATAAAGCTCCTTAATTCTCATAGCTGTTTCTAAGCTGTGCATGGGCCCAGGTGTGCTGGGTTGTATCCAGGTGCTGAGGGCACCAAGAGCCTCTGCAGCCTTGCCACCTTCCTGGGAGCTGGCAGCTGCTGTGCAAAGTCATCTCTGTTACAGTGCAGCTGTGACCCTGGATCAGGCTGCTGCGATAACAGCTGCACTGTGAGAAACAGATGTTGGAATCTCTTCTGGCACCTCCCCACATGTCTTAGGAGCTGGTCAGGCCCTTGCCTTTGCTCCCTGCCTTGCTAACCTGGCCTGCCTAGGCAGCTAGAGATTGAGGCTGTGCCCTACTGGCATAGCCAGACCAGCTCCACTCTTCTTGCTGGGACACCTTGGAGCTGCATCTCATGTGGGTGAGGGCACTACCAGCAATTCTCTGAGCTCCCAGAGCTCTGCATTATCTACCCTCCTGCTCCTCAATTCTAGGTTAACCACCTTGGGCCAGAGAGCTGATGTGCCACACTCAGAGGGTTTTCTACATTCTCTTTTCACACCTCTGATGCAAAGGACAGAGGTTGCTGGACCTGCATCATTTTACCATATTTGTACCTCTGAATAGCTTCCTTATGCCCTGGTCAGGGGTTATAACATTGGAAAAGCTTCAAGTGAGCCAGATTATTTTGTCAAGTAATATAATTAAATTGGATAATATTTTACCTATTTGCATACTTGTTCATTATTTACTGTAATACTAGTTACTGGTCTTTGTGAGAATTATTATGTCTGTAAAAATAGTACTTGCAGAAGAAAAAAATCTGCCAGACTCCTGAAATAGTATTACTGAACATAGTAGTTTTCTTCTAAGAATGAATGTGACCTGTCAGTTTGAATAAAGTCAGATATTCAACAATCTTGTCTCAATTTCACTTTTCCAGTTGGATATACTCTATTTTTTATGCTTAAACATCTATAATAGTAACCTCTATGCTCTGGCTACAAATAAGATCCTTTTGGGTTTTGTTGTTTTGGTTTGGTTTGGTTTTTCTTCCCTCTCTTTTGTCATTTCAGCATTCAAACTACTTGGGCACTGAAGAAATCTGAATTTATTGACAAAAAAGTCTATATTCTTTTTCCCGGTTTAACAGATGGAAAACCTAAAACAATCAGTAAGTGTTCCAAAGGGAGTCAGAGAAAATCAGCTCTTGTCAGTCTGGCATATCACTCAACTTTCTTTGGCTGAGTAGCTAATGCTGTTGTGTGATCATAAAAACTTGTTTAACACGAGACATAGTCATTGCTATTTTTCTTTGTTTTGGAGAAAATGATTGTATAATCTTTTTCTACTTACCTGAACAGTAGTGAAAGGAAGAACTTTTCACATCTGGTTTTACTATTTTTTTAATAGATCACAGAAATCAAAGGATTATATGATATTATCCTACTATAAGAATTTCTAAAATGACGTACAACTTCATCAATGCAAGCTATATGATCCTAGCCTAAAATGGAGTGGCATCAATTATTCCTTTAACATGAATCTGCCTTTTGCACCAGCAGATCTGAGATTCACTGAACAGGTCCTGAGCCACCAGTAAAAAGGCATTATTTCAGTGACTTAAGCGGGGCCAGCATTTTACCATTTTATTTTGTAGGGATGTTCTGCAATATAAAGACCTTCCTATATTCTGAGCAGGCAAACAACTGCTGCCTTTAGCACCGCTTTATTTATACATGCTATTTCTCTCTGCATTTCTGGGAATCCTGCCAGAATGGTGAAATGGTTAATGTACCCTTTCCATGCAAGAGTATGCTGTAGATGAAAGAAGGATAAAGGTGGGGAGGTTTGCACTTCAGGTTTTTTTCCTACAGCAATCCTTACCTGTTATTCCAGAAATATTCTCCCAGATATATATATAACTGTCATGTTTCTAATGTCCAAACGTCAAACAATATTGACATTTCTCCCCTAGTAGATATGACAGAAACCTTGGTTGTGAAAATCAGTATGGTTTCGTATTTGCATTTAGGGATCCTTTGTGAAATGGAGCCAACTTGCATACAAAAGTATTTAAACTTCATTCAGGGTATCAAATCAAAGACATTTCATCTTGGGGTATTGTCTCTTATGACTGAATATTTAGCAAATGTTTTCTGAAAATTGTCCTGCAGTTTATATCAAAGGAAAAACAGTACCTGGATCAGTTTTAGAAAGAGCCTAGACGTGTTCACATATTGATTCAAGCTGTTCCTTAACTAAAGTAAAAGACAGCCCTGATATACTGGATTCTTATTGATCTACTAATGTTTTATTAAAACATTACTTTTGTAACACCTTCTGAGTCTTGAGAGGCTCATTGAAAAAATTGGTGAGTCTCCCAGGTAGTGACTGCCCAGTACCAGAACTGATTTTCCAAAAATGTACGGCTTGTGTCAGAATTTTTTAAGTTAGGAAGGTGCATTGGGTTTGCATGGCGAGGCTTTGTCAGTGAGGGAGCTACAGAGGTGGCTTCTGCAAGAAGCTTCTAGAATCTTCCCTTGTGTGTGATAGAGCCAATTCCAGACAGATCCAAGGCAGACCCACAGCTAGCCAAGGACAAGCCCATCAGAGACAATTGGTAGTGTCTCTGGAATAACATATTTAAGAAGGGAGAAAATGCTTGCTATGGAACAGCAGTGGGAGAGCAGAGTAAAAATATGTGAGAGCAACAACTCTGCAGACTCTAGGTCAGTGCAGGAGAAGGGGTAGCAGGTTCTGCAGGCACCAGAGCAGATTCTACTGCAGCCTCTGGGGCAGACCATGGTGAGGCAGGCTGTTCCCCTGCAGCCTGTGGAAGTCCATGACGGAGCATATAACTGCCTGCGGTCAGGAAAGGACCCCACACCAGATCCGAGAGATGAAAGAAAAAGGTTGTGATTCTGCAGGTGGCCCACACTGGATCAGTCTGTTCCTGAGGGGCTGCACCCTTTGGGAGGGACCCATGCTGGAGCAGTTCATGAAGAACTGCAGCCTGTGGGAAAGAGTCATATTGGAGAAGGTCATGGAAGACTGTCTTCCATAGGAGGGACCCCATGGTGGAGCAGAGGAAGAGTGTGAGGAGTCCTCCTTTCTCTGAGAAGGAAGGAGCAGCAGAGTCAACATGTGATGAATTGACCACAACTCCCATTATCCGTCCCCCTGTGCCAATGTGTGGAAGGGTATAAAGAAAATCATGTGTAAAGTTGAGCCCAGGAAGAAGGGAGGGGTGAGAGGCAGGTATTTTAAGATTTGGTTTTATTTCTTGTTCTCCTACTCTGATTTGATTGAGAATAAATTAAACAAATTTTCCCGAGTCAAGTTTGTTTTGCTTATGATAGCAATTGCTGAGTGATCACTCTATCCTTATCATGACCTATGAGTCTTGTGCTATATTCTCTCTCCCCTGTTGGGCTGAAGAGGGAGACTGATAGAGAAGTTTTGTTGGCCATCTGGCATCCAGCCAGGGTCAGCTCTCCACGGAAAGGCACATTCCCATTTCAGTTTAGGCTACATAAAAATGTCTAGATCTTGATTGGAAATATATATGAAAATTACAGCTTTAGACATGCACAGGTATCTAACTATTGTCCAAAGGGTAGCAGCATCTGCAGCAGTGAATAATTCCACAACATTAAATGCAGAAAGCTGTTACAGTAAGAGTTCATTCATAAAATTATATTGGCAATCCTGGTGAATGGATAGATGAAGTGATCAGTTACATACCTTGGGTCCAAGAAAATAGCACTCTTTATTTCTCAGCATAAAAGATAAAGGAACAGTCTTCACAGGTGCCAATTTAGTAACAAAAAGAAAACAAACAAAAAAACAAAACCTACAACAAAACAAACACCAGAAAAAAAAAATGATAACAAATGCCAGCAAAAAAGTTTTAGCTTATTATAGCTCTAAAGTGTTATGTTTAGAGGATACTCTTTGAGGCTTGGTTGAATTTAAAAAAAAAAAAAATATCAATTTCACATTAGGAATTGTTTGTATTAAACACATTTTTCAATGACTACTGTCTCTTATTTCCATATGTCACATTCAAACTCAAACACTGAGGACAGAAGACGCATAGTTACAGAATAATGGATTTTTCATGTATATTTCCAATAACATAGAAATCAATGTTTAGAGACTGGCAACAATAATACATCTTGTTCATACTTCAGTAATCAAAATTGTTTCTTCTAACGATCAAAAGAATTCCGCATTTACTTCTTTTGCTTAAAACATGGTTTTATTCCCAGTTGCATGTTGGAAGAAGAATTAAAATCTGAGGTAGGTAAGTACCATTGCCAGAAGATTTCTGAATCTGGGGAAATGAATCGCTTATGCTAAGTCAGGTAAAAGGAACATAAATCTAACTTTACAGTGGCTGACACTTGAATCTTGGTGAGGGGTTCAATTTATATATATTTACTATGCATTTTATTGCCATAAACTTTTAGAAAAGACCTCACCAGACAAAAGGCAGTCCTTTCTCTCTAAGTAAATAGGCACACCTAACTCCTCATTTCAATAGCACTGGCCATGCTCATGGAAATTATTATTCTCAGTATAATCACTGATTTACACTAAAAATCCATGCTTCTTTGTGGTAATGCTTCTTGCAATCAAGCCATGCGGTATGACAGGATGTGTGTCAACTTGCCTCAGGTGGCCTATTAGGTTTAAAGCTGAAGGCCAAGTGACACTCATGCCTCTCCTCCAAGGGCTTATCTTGGTTACCAAATGTCCCTGAATAATATATATATATAAAATCAAGTGGAAAGTGATGTATTAAACTTACTATGACAATGCTCAGAGGTTGAACAGATTTGATGTTTATACACATAAAGCTGGTTTTCTCAACTTTTATACTCATACAGCTGTTTTTCCAGCTTTTTAAAGCCTTCAGGCCTTAAATGAAAACTGTAATATTTAATAGATATACAATATGAACTGTAACATCTTATTATTTTTTTCCATAATACACCAAATAACATCAAAGAATGATTACAAATACCAATGTGATACATCTCACATTGCAGGACTTGCGAACATTTATAAATATAATTTGGGTTGGTTTTTTTTTTTGATAAGCAGAGAAAAAGAGTCTAGATGGATGATGGAGAAGAAATGACTTTTGTTTACTCTTACTTTTTTTTACCCATAATTACACATCCTTACTCCTCAAATAAGCCACAAGCATGGAGTACCTCAAATAAAGAGAAGAATAAACAAAATTACTCAGTAAAATGCATAAACTTTCAATGACTGAGCCCAAGTCACCATTTTGCTCCCAATAAAAATATACTAGTCATGCAAGCAAAATAATGTGTATCATTATTCCAGACAAGAATAAAAACATGTCACAAGCATCATCCATCCATCCATCCATCCATCCATCCATCCATCCATCCATCCATTCCAATGCACCTTCTATTTATCCTGATGGACAGTCAAGTAAATGTTTTTTTCATAGGGATTAAAATCTTCTCAGGAGAATGAAGGAACTGAATGTGAAACTCCCACAGCCTTAGTGAGTATATCGACCATAGAGATACTGTACAAATAAACTATTCTGGCTGTCTGAGTTCTGAAAAAGGAGACTGCCTCTTAGTCTTTCATAAGTACAAGTTAACAAGTAGAAGTTCCAACATCCAGGCACTGAAGAAATGCCAAAACTTTTTTTGGTCTGTGCATATTGAACTTTGCCATCCCTTGAGAAGATATCCGTGAGATAAAACTGAAATCATGTGTAGCGCACCAAGGTCTCATTCACATGCTTACTTAGACTATGAAGAGTCTATATATTTGGCTAGTCATTGTTAAGGGGGAAAGATAATTTTAGTTTACTGTGCAGGTCATTTTAAAAGCACTTTGCAAGCTTTCTGGTATATCTAAGTTATTCTTAGGGTAAGTTAGTCTATCTGATTTTAGCTACCAAGGCTTTGGAATCAATACAATAACCACAGTACAAACTTTTCTGTTTCTTTGGCTCTCATGATCTAAAAGAAACTGCAAAATGTGTTCCAGTTCTGCCTCAGCAGTCCTTTGAGTGCTCATATTTTTCCTTTTTGCCTTGATTATTTAGTCCTTGCTCACCAAAAATCATTTACCAGGCTTTTAAAATCAAATTTGTGCTTGCCACCAGAAAACAAATTTCATTTGAAGAACAGATTTCTTTTTATGTTACAAGAGGTTTTATTGGTTTCTTTACTACTTTCAGTCTTATGTTGATCTTCATTCCTGGAGTGCTTTATCTGGAAAATATAGTTAGACAGAAAAAAAACCCTTCCAACTGTATATGGTGCGATGCTTACTTAAAAAAAAATATAGTAATCTCTATAGTCTGTTTTGATTCTGTGGGTTTCAGTCTTCAGCATTGACAAGAACAACATTTAAACATCCCTTAGAAGAGAGCTGCTCCCATGTATGCTTCCCTGACATATTTCTCTCTCTCTCTTTTTTTTTTTTTTCTGGTAGAAATAGCACCCAATCTCAAGTCAAATTTAATGACAAAATGTCATACATGACGCTGTAAAAACTTAGCCAAAGGGACCTTTTTCCTTGCAAAATGTTGAAACAAAAGACTGTAGCCTCAAATCTGATTTCCGATTCACACCACCTGTCGCATTCTACTGACAAAAATTTCCCCAGCTAACAGAAACACCAAGAACCTTTTTTGTATGCACTTTGGGAATAAGAAGCTGATAAAGACAGATAGAAGAAGCTAATATGATCAGCATTTTATTCAAGATACCAAGGAATAGTTTCTGAAGGCCTTTCTGTTTTGTTTGTTGGAGACAAACGAAGTAAAGTATAAAACGTAACCTGCTACAATTCCTTCCCTGGCTGCAGATCTCCCCAGGCATGAGAGAACTTGTGCTGAAAAGAGCAAATCTGAACCTTTACCACCAGACAGCAAATGGCACTCTCACTGTTTCATTTCTCTGCCTTGACCACATATTTCAAAGAAGCAATCTGAAAAAGAACTGGCAAGTCTGTTTTGAAGAGATGTCTTAAGAAATAGTCTGCAAAAAGGAAACAGTAAGCTCTCCAAAAGTCACAACTGGTAAATAAACACATCAGAAGTGCGGGCTGTTTATAACAAATATCTGATAGGCTTATTAAAGCTGCACTTCTACAGTAGGAAAGCAGGAAAAAACCTTTGCTGCATGGACCACCCCCCACACTCCAGAGAGAACAGAGCAGAAGCCTCAGAGAACTTCAGCAATTGCAGGACAATTTAGAGAAGAAATAAAATAAAGGCAAGTTGGTGACTTGAAGGGTAACAAAAGTACAAAAGATGCTTGTAGTAGACTCATGTAGACATAAATAATTTGATTTGAGTAGGGTATATATCCATCTTATAAGCAAAGTACAATAGGTCCTGGAAGTTCTGTTACTCTCCTACCCATTCACTATGTTTATATTCTAACCTCAGTCTGCACTTTCTTTTTCTTAACTTTGTTTGGACCACTCATGTCATAGCCAAGTCATTCTCAGCTTCCACTATACTGTTAGGATTTCACACCTGCATGTGCAGAGGTAGAATAAAATGTCCCTTTCTTTGACTCTTCTCCAGTACTCCTTTGTCAATACGCTTTACCTGCACTTGTTTTCACTGGTCTTTAGTGGCAGTATAGCTTTAAAAATCCAGCTTTCTGATTTTCCATGGTTTTGCCTCTTCAAGAAACATACTATGAACATTGTCTTAAACTTTTTATCTTTTCTAGCCTAATACTAATTTTTATTTTTGGGAAAACAGAAAATAGTTTGAACTTAACAGCTTTAGAAAATCAATTGAAAATTATGGGGAAAATAACACTTCTTCAAAACTAGTTTTCTAAGGAATATCTATGAGTTGAGCATTGAAAAAGGACATATTAAATTCTACAGAGACATAATTCATGAGATTACTACCTACAATATTAGAATTTACACTTTTCAAAGGTGCATTAAAATCAAATCAGGACACAATTCAGCCCTACGTTTCAGTGGTTCTCAATGCTATTTCTCCACTGACCTTTAGGGAGGCATTCATCTCACTTAAATTTAGCTATCTTAATTGTGTGAGCACTTGTGTAGCCAAGAAGGGAAGGGTGGAGAAGGATGGGGGAAGGAAATAAGCAAACATTTAAAGGACAACTGTTCTTATATTAAAAATGTGCATAAAATTGGTGTTATGAATGACCCTCTAATGGGTCTTCTCTATGTTAGTTCTGTCTTATGCATTAGTATTGACTATTTACAACTCCTACTGGTCTTTGATACTTTCAGCCATCCAAAAATAAGATTTTCCAACAGAAGAGCAGGAATGGAGACTTTTCTTTTTGATGTCCTACTTTGCTATGAATATTGACAATTTTTAATGGATAGACTAAGAAATGAGTGGCGTGCAAGTCAAAGCCCATACACAGGTGAGCAAAGCTTTCTCAGTCATAGTGAAATGCAACAAGGTGGTGATGGCAGGTTTACTATTTGGATGCGGGTAGATCTCTAAAGATGACTTAAAAATTAATTCTAATTATCTTTGCAGTGCTGAAATATATTCAGAGAGCTAAGAGCAAGTGATATATAGGTATCAACTGCATAGAATTGAAGTGCAATTGCACTGCAATCTGTGTTACATTCATTTTCCATTTCTCAATGAATGAGAAGATTGTAAAATGCAAAAATAAACAAATGAATAATTTTGGGCTTTGAATTTAGAAAGATCTTTAATGCTGCATAGTGTGATAACAAAAAAATACCACTAACAACTTACCTTTATAGTGCTTATGTATTTTCAATCGCTAAGGAACAATATATTGAAAAGTTTTGCTTTATCACATCTTAATTTTGGCAACAAAGCAGTATTATATGTGTACCTTGTTATTCTGCTGTTGCTCTTTTCTTCCTGTGTTACTTACAACTCAAGCAGTAAAGCTAAAAATGATGTATTTGAAAAATTGAATCTCTGAGTCACTCCAAGATACCAAAGAAATTAAATGAAAATTGGAAGAGCTAGAATTTTTTTCACATGAATGAATAATTTCTTACAGAACAAATACAAGGCTGTTTGAGTGGAAAAAGCACTGATTGCCAAAAAACAGGAGAAAAGCTGTTCTATTTTACATATAAATGAAACAAAGTGAATTAAAAAAAAAAAAGTGTATTTAAGTCACAGAAACAGATTGAAGTCTGGTTTAAAAAATACACTAAAACCAAAACAAATAAAAAGCTCAAAAGAAACTTTTGATCTAATTAAACTGTGTCCTGTTCAGTTTGTTACAATGAAAGATCCTGCAAAAAGACAATTTACTGGGGATCTAATCCAACATCCTCTGAAATCAATGGAAAGATTTCCAGTTTCACTTAACTTTGTCTAAAGCAAAGGCCATTCACAAACTCTACAAAAGAGAGTAAGAATATACTTTACCTTACTGGGTTTAGATCACATCCTCTAAAATACTGAGGTGATCTAAAACAGAAAGTGAAGAAATTCTGTTTCTAAATATTATAAATGTTTCACCTGTGATACATATTTCACTACTACCAGAATTCTGTTTCTTTGACATAGATTGAGATCTTATCTCTACACTGTTTTATAAGGTTTCATGCTTTGAACCCTCAACCTTATCAAACACCTGTAGCTAATCAGTTACAACATGCTATCATTTTCCTGGGACTAGTGCATTTGTCTCAGAGCTGCTTCACTGCAGTTACATGTTTCCCTTGATCTGTAACTGTAATGTTCAGAACAGTCAAGTATGTGATTGTATTTGTGTGGAGCTGCATTGTGAAACTGATGCATAGCCTCGTGTCTCTCTTTTAGATTCCTTTCTCTTCTTGTGCTGAGGAGGATGTCCTGCTGAGTTTTTGTGCCTATCGTTATGCTACCAGTATGCTGCAATTCTGCAGTGGTTTGAAAAGTTAGTGATGTAGTAAGTGGTTTAGAAGGAAGAAGGAGGTGGTCCATTATCCCCCAGGCAGAGCAGTTTGTCTGGTGTCTTTTTTTTTTTTTTTTCATTCCAAATTTCCACTATGCCACATCCTTTTACATCATATTTTGCTGAATTATGCTAACATATATCATGTCACATAAAAAATAAGCTAATGCGACAAGACATGGGATAGCAGAATGAAACTTCCCAGAGTTTTGAATTATATTTCTTTCTTTTATTTTTCATTTGCTGCCTAAAAAGAACAGGCTGGTCAAAACCACCTTCCCATTATCTGTGTCCAATATACACTTAAGTTTTTTGCAAAAAAAATTGGAAAGTTTCTTTTGCCAACTCTTGCAGGGTTTGCTATTAGGAATTTACCAACTCTCTGATGTTGAGAATCTTGTAAAATATTTATTTTTCATTCAAAAACACAAATCAAAGATTTACTCTCTCAGTTTTAAAGTTGTATTGAAGCAATCATTTTCTCATTCTACTAAGACCTGTATTTTGATTCAGCAGTCAGTGAAATGAATCCCAAGCATGATTTCAGTGATTCTGCAAACTCTCACCATCTCCAAAAGGCATTTTGTATTACTAATAATGCTCCTACTTTTTGTGAAATCAATTTTCTGTTTCATCTTCCTTTTTTTTTTTTTTTTCAGAAGTGTCTTTGGATTTTACCAGCTAATGATTTAAGAGAGGTTTTCCTAAAGAGATTTTTTTATGTCTTCTTCACTGGCACAGGAATATTTGCCTTTTTAGTGAGCCTATAGCCATCAACAGCAATTTAGGGCTTTAAGTTTCTGCAGTGACATGAAACCTCCAAATTTGAAAGCCTTTTGTCTGGGCTTCCTATCTTGAAAAGAAAACTGCACAGCATCCTGCAACTCATTAAAGCCAACCAGATAAACCGATCTCTTTCATGCAGCTTGGTTGTCACAAGGCACCAGTGAATTCAGCTCAGTGGCACTGAAATGGCAGAAGTCAACTTGTAAACAACCTGTAAATACACTTTATTCCAACTTCACAGGGGTTCCAAGATTTTGGTGTCTCCCAGATTCCTATGGAGTGAATTTTTCAAGGAAGCAGCTACAGATTTGTCACACTTCTCAGTTAGAATGCAGTATTTTTCTCTTTTCTAGACTAGCTGGCATACTTTGCTGTTATATCCAGAGATACCATTTCCTCTTCGGGTAACTTTGGTTAAAATTACCAAGAAGAAATCAGTAGAAATAAATTAAAGAGACTTGATATTTTGCAGTGTATAAAAACAAACAAACAAAAACAGAAAAAAAAACCAAACAAAAAAACAAAAACAAAAAAACAAACAAACAAAAAAAAAAACTGGTGAGGATAGGAAAAAGTTGAGGAGAAAACAGAACCTAGTGTTGTTTGCAGCATTGTGAGTAAGAGCAAACTAAAAGTCTTTCCACAAGTGGAGACTCTTAATCTCAGGTGGGTTCATGCCTCACAGTCATGGGTTCATGCCTCACAGTGGGCACCACTGAAGACTGTCATGGTTTAAGCCATTCATTCACTCCACTCCCTTCTTTTCAACCTCTCCCAGAAGGATGGGAGGAGAATAGAAAGAATGTAAATCCACAGGTTGAGATAAGAGCAGTCCAGTAACTAAGGTATAACACAAATCATTACTGCTACCACCAATAATAATAATGATAAGGGAAAATTAAAAGGTGAAAAAGAAAAGAAAACAATAAACACAAGTGATGTACAATACAATTGCTCACCATGCACCGACCGATATCTAGCCTGAACCAAGCAGCGATCTGGGCTTTCTGTGTAACTCCCCCCAGTTTATATACTGGGAATGATGTGCTGTGGTGTGGAATACCCCTTTGGCTACTTTGGGTGAGGTGTCCTGTCTCTGCTTCCTAATGGCTTTCCATTACACTCTTCACTAGCCGAGCATGAGACTGAAAAGTCCTTGATTAGGGTAAGCATTACTTATCAACAATTTAAAATATTGGTGTGTTATCAGCACTGTTCTCATGTTAAAGTCAAAAACATAGCCCTGCACCAGCTACTAGGAAGGAGAAAAATAACATTACAGCTGTACCCAGGGCACTCACACTTGTTCAGGTCAGTCATTTTACCTTTCTTTCACAACTCCATAGATTTTAAGAGCGATAAAGCTCATTTCCAGTGTGAAAACTTACCTCTGTAAGAATATTCTAATAAATACTTTTGCTATCAGTAGCTCTTTTTCATGCAGATCATATCTCCACACATGCCTAAATCCAAAAGTTAAGTTAATAATAGTGACATCAAAATCATCAGGGCCTAAGTTCCCTTCAGTCAGCTGTAACACTGGATATGAGTTTTCCCCATAGATTTGGTTTGTCAAGATAGTTAAAATATTGGTCAATCACTAAAAATAATAAAAAAATAAAAAGCCCAAATGTCCTGCCCCCACCACAGTCTATATGCTTCTGTAGGCTAAGTTACACTGTGTTTAAAATAAAATGCCAGACATTTCCATTCTGTTGAACTGTGTTGCTGCTGCTGCCCAAGTAAAGCAATCTTCAAATCCCTTTGCCTGTGAGATCAAAAAGCCTAATTTTCACTCCTGAAAAGATACAGACCCTGAAATTTGTTGCGTTTTGAAACAGAAAAATACGGTATCTGTCTAAAGTGATCCGACCATCTGTAGCAATGGATAGAAAGGAGGAAGGCTGGGTGAGGGGATATGGATGGTTACTTAGGTTTAAGTTGAGCACTTGGGCCACGAAGCTTGAAGAAATCCAATTTCTCAGTTCACCTCTTCTTTGTTGTTCAAAGGTCTCCAAGCTCTGCAATCTTTTTGGTTCATACTCCAGTGAAACCATGTTAAACTAAAAAATGCATACGCCAGAACCAAAAACAGGAGTTATAGAAAAGGTTTATGAAAGAACTTAAAAGCATCCTGTGTTCTCAGACTTTGGCTTGGGCTGTACTCTTCTCTGGTAGTTTTAGTCTGCAATCTGCAGTGTAATATTAAGTATTCCTACAGAAGTGAGACTGTGAATATGCCATATTAAAACAGATTGTATACATTTGCATGCTTCTGAAACCTAGCTCTTGGAAACACATAAATTAGATTTCTTCTTCGTGTTTCCCAAGCATTAATGTAGAAACATGCGTTAAATGATGTTAATAAAACTCATAGATGGTTGTGTAAATTAACAGCTGCCACAAGTTTCAGCATTGGTATTGCTTAGTTTTTGTGAGCCTTTAAGGTCTAACAGTGATCAAAGATAAAAGCTATTACTGACTTCTAATGGGATTTTCAGGCCTAAAAAGAATTTGCTTGGGTTTTGTATGGTTGTGGGTTTTTTTTGTTTTGGTTTGTTTTTTTAAAGTCTCTTTTTGCATTTCTATATTCCACTAACATGCAGCAGTGGTAAACCTACTTCTTAGCCATCTGACATGCTACATATCAGCCTGTGAATTTAAACAAGAGTATTGATAATGTTCATAGAATCATAAAATAGTTACAGTTGGAAAGGACTTCAAGATCATCTAGTTCCAACCCTCCTGCCATGGGCAGGAACACCTCACACTAAATCATGCCACCTAAGACTCTGTCCAACCTGGCCTTGGCCAGCACCAGGGATGGAGCATTCACAGCTTCCTTCAGCAACCCATTCCAGTGCCTCACCACTCTTACAGCAAAGAACTTCCTCCTTATATCCAATCTAAACTTACCCTGTTTAAATTTGAACCTGTTACACTTTGTCCCATCACTACAGTCCCTAATGAAGAGTCCTCCACAGCATCCTATAGGCCTCCTTCAGATACTGGAAGACTGCTATGAGGTCTCCACGCAGCCTTCTCTTCTTCAGTCTGAACAGCCCCAACATTCTCAGCCTGTCTTTATATGGGAAATGCTCCAGTCCCCTAATCATTGTTGTGGCCTCCTCTGGACTTGTTCCAACAGCTCCATGTGTTTTTTATGTTGAGGACACCAGAACTACACACAATACTCCAAGGGAGGTCTCCCGAGAGCAGAGTAGAGGGCCAGGATCACCTCCTTTGACCTTCTGGTCATGCTCCTTTTCATGCAGCCCAGGACATTATCAGATTTCTGGACTGCGAGTGTACACTGAAGGCTCATGTTGTTTCTTGCTGATCAACACCCCCAAGTCATTCTTCACAGGGCTGCTCTCAATCTCTTCTCTGCCCAACCTGTAGCTGTGCCTGGGATTGCTCCGATACAGGTGTAGGACCTTGCACTTGGCATGGTTAAACTGCATGAGGTTGGCATCTGCCCACCTCACAAGCGTGTCCAGGTCCCTCTGGATGGCGTCCCTTCCCTCCAGCGTATCCACTGAACCACACAGCTTGGTGTCATCAGCAAACTTGCTGAGGGCGCACTCAATCCCACTGTCCATGTCAGCGACAAAGAAGTTAAACAAGACTGGTCCCAACACCGATCCCTGAGGGACACCACTCATCACTGGTCTCCAGCCAGACACTGAGCCATTGACCACAACTCTTTGCGTGCGGCCATCCAGCCAGTTCTTTATCTACCGAGTGGTCCACCTATCAAATTGATGTCTCCCCAATTTAGAGACAAGGATGTCGTGTGGGACAGTGTTGAAAGCTCTGCACAAGTCCAGGTAGATGACGTCAACTGCTCTACCCCTGTCCATTAGTTCTGTAGCCCCATCACAGAAGGCCACCATATTGGCCAGACAGGATTTCCCCCCAGTGAAGCCATGCTGGCTGTCACCAAGCACCTCATTGTTTTTCATGTGCCCTAGCATGCCTTCCAGGAGAATCTGCTCCAAGATTTTGCCAGGCACAGAAAGGCGAGACTGACTGGTCTGTAATTCACTGGATCACACATTTTCCCCTTCTTGACAATGGGGGTTATATTTCCCCTTTTCCAGTCATTGGGAACTTCCCCTGACTGCCATGATTTTTGAAATACGATGGCCCGTGGCTTAGCAACTTCACTCTCCAGCTCCTTCAGCACTCGCAAATGGATTTCATCAATTCCCATGGACTTGTGCCTGTTCAAGTTTTTTAAGAATGTCTCTAACCAGATCCTCTCCTACAGTGGGCCCAAGGTCTTCATTCTTACAGTCCCTGTGTCTGCCTTCCAAGACTTGGGTGGTGTGTTCAGAGAATTTGCCTGTGAAGACTGAGGCAAAGAAGTCATTAAGAACCTCAGCCTTCTCCAAATCCAGTGCAGCCAGTTCTCCTCATAGCTTCTGGAGAGGGCCCACGTTGTCCTTAGTCTTCTCTTTTATTCACAATGTACCCATAGAATCCCTTCTTGTTATCCTTAATATCCCTAGCCAGGTTTCATTCTAACTGAGCCTTAGCTTTCCTCACTTGATCCCTAGCTTCCTGGACAACATCCCTGTATTCTTCCAAGGCCACCTGTCCTTGCTTCCACTTTTTGTAAGCCTCTTTTTCCCTTTGAATTTTTCTCAGCAGCTCCCTATCCATCCAGGGAGGTCTCCTGGCCCTCCTGCTGCACTTTCTTCTAGTTGGGATGTAATACTCCTGAGCTGGGAACAGGTGATCCTTGAGTATCAACCAACAGTCTTGAACCCCGCTACCCTTTAGGGCTATACCCCACAGAACCTTACAAAGCAAGCTCTTGAGGAGGCTAAAGTCTGCTCTGTTGAAGTCCAGGGCAGTGAGCTTGCTGCAGTCTCTTCTCACTGTCCTGAGGATCTTGAATTTGACCATCTTGTGATTGCTGAATCCAGGGCCCTGGAGCGTCACATTTCCAACAAGCCCTTCCCTGTTGGTGAGCATGAGGTCAAGCAGGGCACCTCTCCTTGTCGGCTCCTCTATTACTTGCAGAAGGAAGTTGTCTTCCACACAATCAAGGAACCTCCTGGACCACTTGTGTCAGGCCATACCGTCACTCCAACACATATCAGGGTGGTTGAAGTCGCCCATGAGAACAAGGCCTGCGAGTGTGAGGCTGTTGCTATCTGTCTGTAGAATGCTTCATCCACAGAGTCCTCTTGATCAGGTGGTCTGTAACATATCCCCATAGTCATACCTCCCATTGCTGTTCTCCTTTTAACCCTGACCCACAAACTCTGTTGAGTGATCACCCCAGACAGAGTTCCATAGTCTCCAGTCTGTCCCTAACATAAAGGGCAACTCCTCCTCCCTGCCTACCAGGCCTGTCTTTGCTAAAAAGCCTGTAATCTTCCATTCCAGCACTCCAGACATAGGAACCATGTTTCTGTGATACCAGTAATATCATACCCCCGTAGATGTGCACACATCTCTAATTCCTCTTTTTTGTTCCTCATACTAAGGGCATTTATATAGAGTCATCTGAGCAGAGCTCCAAATGAAGCTGGCTCATTGGCTGGAGCAGCTGGAATATCTCTACATTTCTCTGAGCATTTATTATAGGTGCTGGCAACTGACTGGGTGTGTTGGAATGGAATGATGCCCTCCTCCCCCAGCACATCTAGTTTAAAGCTTTCTTGCCCAGTTGGAAATAATGACACAATTTTTTTTTCTTGTTGGAAATAATGACAATATTTCTTTCTATGAAAGCTATTTTTAAAATATGAAAATTTTGAAAACTAACTTTTTTTCAATCCAGATTTAATGACGTGCCTGCTTTGAATGGGAATTTGCAAAAGACGTGCAAATGGCTTGAGAAGCCTTCATTTTAGTACTACAATGCTTGCTAGTTTTGGAGGTGACTTGCCTGTTAACACGTGTGTAGGTGTATAATTTTAAGTGTACAGGGGTAATACAGTAGGCAAAGAATTTAAAAGTGTAAGTGCTTATCAACCGGGCTGGCAGAGCTGCTCCATTAGCACATCTGGTAGAGCTGCTGCTTTGAGAATTGACACAGAGATGGATGGGCTCCAAAGTAACCACACTTCCCACAGGCTGCAGGAGCCAGCAGGACTGCCTGACAAGCCCACTAGGTTCATTAAGCTCAGTAGAACCCTACAGGAAAAAATAATTTTAAAAATAGCCTTCAAAGACTCCCTGGGTTTAAAAGTTCTGGGTTCTTTTCCATGTCAACATGCAGAGAAATCTTTGCTTCTAAAGCACAATTTACATCCTCTGAATAAAAAGAAATAAAATATCTTTTTGGTCTGATTGATACAGATGAGCTGGCACTTTCTTGGAAGGAATTTAACCTATTCATCAGCTTAGCTCACCTAATTCTTGAGTGGAGCTAACCACTTTGTTGAAAATACCTGTTTCATTCTGCAGTTCCAGCTATGCTTAAAATCCACATCTTGAATTGCTAGGCTGTTTTTTCTAGAGGTGTACTTTTTCACCACCATATTTTTGGAGGTGCTGAGAGCTAAAACTTTTATTGCTGTTGACGCTGTTAGGGGGCAGGTGGGAAGGGGTTATCAGTCAGGAAAGGAACTGGGAAAAAAAAAATTAGCTTCAAATTCACAAAATGTGTCACCTGAGGTGCATCTATCTTTTCTGCATCCTTGACGTATTATCGGCATTACGTACTTAATCCTTCCTTTTCTCTCACTGAAGTAAGGTAAGGTAAATAATTATACTTTTCATAGACTAAGCAGAAGTATGCTGTGATCTTGCTGTACTGAGTACCTTTTTAATTTTACTTCAAAGGATGATGAAGTTCTATAAATTGTCTGACTTCTTCACAGCAAAGAAAAATGTCATTGAACGCCACAGGTAATGAAAGATTAAAATCTTATTCATAGTTCTAGACCTCACTCTCAGTGCCACAGTGACTATCTCTGTGCCGTAGGAATTGTTCATGCATATCAGACAAACGATGGCTGAAATTTTTTAAATATACAGGTAACGTTAAAATTCAGTCACTGGAACTCCAGCTGCCTTATGCATGTAAATTCACTGTTTTAATACTGGGAGGATTGTGTATGGTATCACTTGCTGTACAGTAGCTAGAATCTTTACATGTTTTACAAATTCCTCTCAGATGGCAGGGCATTTCTTCTTACTTATATCTATTGATGCTATTTCATATTTTCATTGTCTCCTAGTGAGATTGTCAACGCAAGCCTGTTGATAAAACCTTGACTCACCTAGCATTACCTGTATATTGGGATTTAAACATAACTTCATGGCAGCAGAGGAAGACCCTTATGCCTTTAAAGACCTCTAAGTTGTCAGTTATAACCTAAACAAGCAAAATAACACTTAAAAATAAAATTTAGCACAGGCACAGGTAACCTATTCTAATTTTCTGTATCTATCTTCCTTATTCTGCTTTTGTTTGTAGGAGCACCAGGACAGACCCCTTGTCTTATCATGATTGTTTTAGGATCATGGATATGTTTGAACTTCGGATACTTTACTATAGCATGTATGGATTGAATGTCAGAACAAGTGTGTGCTAGAAGAGGTATCATTTCATCAGCTGGAGCTTATGCTTAAATATTAAAATTTTAAAAAGTCTTCTTGCCTTATGAAGCAGCTTGACAGCTGTCAGGTGAGACACTGAGAGTGTGAGGAGTGAAATCAAAGCCATCTTCCTGCTCTTTCTTTCTCCACAGATACTGTCTGAGTAAATTTGTCTACCCAGAGATACAGGTAGTACACATAAGAAGAAATTTTTGTAGCATGTATTTTTAGTCAAACTAAATAGGGAAAAAAATAAAAGGGGCTTTCAAAATTCTCAGGTTTGTACTATAAGTAAAGTAAAATCCCACTTCTTATCTCAGTGTGATGTGAGGGATAATGTCATCTTAGCTAAGTGTATACAGCACAAGTCTTCACGAAGCTCTATGAAAGCTGATGCTTATGTTTGTGAGACATAAACCCTACCAGAATAAACTGGGCTTCTTAAGGATGACTTGATTTACTGGCATGCTGCAACTTGCAGGATTAGATTCAGCTTATAGGTAAAAAGCAGAAGAAAGGAAGTGTTTAAGCAGACTGACTAGCAGGTATGTGGCTGACAAGGCTTGAGTTAATTAACTTGCCCTACCTGGAAATAAAAACAAAAAAAAAAGGAGGAGAAAGTGGACGTAAGCATCAATAACCTATGGCAACAACCGTGAAAGATGGTTTGGAGCATGGGGGGTGATCAAAGAAGAAAAGAGTTCAACAAGGCCCTATCATTAAATAGGCAGACACAATGTTAACTCACAGGTAAAGACCAAGGAAGGGAAAAGAATGAAGGACTGAAATCCTATTAAAGGAATTAACATGATTTTTCAGGTGGGATTTCTTGGGGCAGCCAGAAATATGCGTGGCAAAAGGCATCGGTGAAAACTTGTTGCCTGTGTGCCAAGACAAAGCCAGGAATACCTAAGTACTTCTACTTCTACTAGAGGAACTGTAAAGGAAATTTGAATATTTATGTTCTATTGTGAAGCAGCTCAGACGAGAAATACTGACGAACAGCTTGATACTAGACACTGAAAGAAAAAAATTTCTGTTGGATCCCTTGATCCAGAAGGCTGAAACAGAAGGTTGCAGAAGCAGAAGGTTGGAGGAATTCAAATCTGATTGATTCTACTGAAATATTCAATAAAAAAGCAATTTATTTTGTACCTGTCAGGAGGGGATACCAGAGGGAAAAAAAAAAAAAA
>NDXB01011663.1:15578-30789 GCA_002631895.1 Agapornis roseicollis | reverse complement strand
AACCCCAAAAAAAAAAAAAAAAAAAAACCAAACCAAAAAAACAAAAAAAACAAACAAAAAAAAAAAAAAAAAAACAAAAACAACAAAACCCACCAAAACACCAACAAAAAAAATCCCCAAACTCTTAAATTTCTTTAATTTCTTTGATTTCTTGAATTTCTTTTCCTTTACTGAAAATGAAAGCAGTCCCACTATCTTGCATAATTTCTCACAAACAGTGGACTTGCTAAACATGAATTCCAGACTGAGAGATTAATGATAAACTGCCCAAAATTTTCAAAGACAGTAAAACATATATATAAAAAGTGGCAGGTTCTTTTCAGTGTCCCTAGCAGTCTCAGAGCTCCTTCGGTATTTCTCTTAGTCTTTTTAGATGGCATTCCTTTACAGCCTTCAGACTCACCCTGTATAATGCTGTGGAAGGCATGGGTGTGTGGCTTCAGAAACCATTCCTCTCTGTACTTCACCTCGCAAACCAGTTTTGAAAGCCAGCCCTAACCCCAGCTAGTTCCTGTGTGATGATTTCTTCTCTACAGTCATCCTAGCCAAGAAGACTGATTTTCTAAAATTCAAACTAGGTTTGCTGGCAGAATGGGGCAGCTACCCATCCCAGCACTCGAAGGCTCACTGCCTTGGACTTCAAGAGAGCAAAATTTGGCCTCCTCAGGAAGCTGCTTAGTAAGGTTCCATGTGATATAGCCCTAGACAGCAGGGGGCTCAAGACTGCTGGTTGATATTCAAGGATCAACTGCTTCAAGCTCAGGAACATTGTGTCCCATCAAGAAGGAAATGGGGAAAGAAGGCCAGGAGTCCTCTATGGATGAATAAGAAGCTGCTGAGAAAACTTAGAAGGAAAAAAGAAGCTTATAGAAGGAGGACAGGCATCCTGGGAAGAATACAGGGACATTGTCTGAGAAGCTAGGGACCAGGTCAGGAAAGCAAAGGCCCGGTTAGAATTGAGTCTGGCCAGGCATGTCAAGGATAACAGGAAGGGCCATTATAGGTATGTGACCACCAAAAGAAAGTGTAGGGATAATGTGGTCCCTGTCCAGAAAGAAGTGAGAGAACAGGTTATCATGGATTTGGAGAAGACTGGGGTTCTCAAGCAATTGTCTCAGTCTTCATTGGCAACTGCTCTGATCACACTGCTGAAGTCTTGGAAGGAAGATGCAGGGACTGTGAGAATGAAGACCTTTGGTCTGCTGTAGGAAAGGATCAGGTTCAAGATCATTTTAGGAATCTGAATGTGCACAAGTCCATGTACAAGACCTGATGCAAGCCATCTGAGGGTCCTGAATGAGCTGGCAAATGAAGTTCCTAAGTCATTGTCTGTCATATTCAAAAAATCATGGCAGTTATGTGAAGTTCCAGGAGAAGGACTTGGGGGTTGTGGTCGATGAGAACATGAACATGAGCCAGCTTCAGTGAGCACTCACAGCCCTGAAAGCCAACCCTATCCTGGGCAGCAAAAAAGAAGCGTGACCAGCAGGTCGAAGGAGGTGATCCTGCCCCTCTACTCTGCTTTTGTGAGACCTCCCTTGGAGTATTGTGTGCAGTTCTGGTGTCCTCAACATAAAAAGAAAACAGAACTGTTGGAACAAGTCCAGAGGAGGTCTCACGAGGATGATCAGCAGACTGGAGCATCTCCCGTGCTTGGACAGGCTGAAGGAAGAAGGCTGAGACAATGAAGAATGAAGACATATTGAGAAAGCTGGGGCTGTTCATCTTGGAGACTATGAGGCTGCATGGAGACCTCTGTAAGGGGCCTCTGTAGGGACTGTAGTGATAGGTCAAGGGGTAATGGGTTCAAACTTAAACAGGGGAAGTTCTGGATAGGTATGAGGAAGAAGTTCTTTACTGTGAGAGTGGTGAGGCACTGGAACGGGCTGTCCAAGGAAGTTACGAATGCTCCATCCCTGGCAGTGTTCAAGGCCAGGTTGGACAGAGTGCTGGGCCATATGGTCTAGTGTTAGAAGTTCCTGTCCATGGCAAGGGGTTTGAAACTAAACAATATTAAGGTCCTTTCTAGTTCTAACCATTCTTTGATTCTAAGGGCTGCAACTAACTTTTTACCCATGGTGGCCCAATTGCTAAGAAAATTGACAACCTAACATCCCTTTGTTGGTCATCATGTAGCATATGTGTGACACAAGCTCTAAATGGCTAATTTGACAAATTCACATGCAGATAGATTCAGCTGTCTGTAGGGACTAATGAAAGTGGATTTAACAGGTAAAGTCAGAGTTTGAACTTGTGTATGTCAAAACCAACCTTTTTAAATTAAAAAGTTTCTTGCAAAAGGACTAGAAATGACCAGGAGGTACGTTCGTTTGTATAAAAGGCAATGTATGCTAAAGAGTGTGTCTCATTCATATTGCTGCCACTAAGGAAACTTTTCTTTAGTGTCTGCATGGTCATATATTATTATTTCTGGTGAGTCCCCTAAAATGAGAACTGGAAAG
Organism: Agapornis roseicollis; assembly: GCA_002631895.1. Lineage (NCBI taxonomy): Eukaryota > Metazoa > Chordata > Aves > Psittaciformes > Psittacidae > Agapornis > Agapornis roseicollis. Next base: position 28,327 of record NDXB01011663.1, on the reverse strand, counting down.
CATGCAGTGCAAAAAAAGAAATGAACTTTGAACTCTGGGGTGAACTCAGAGAAATATGGTGGATATTTAAATTCCAAATTCTCATGCCAGCAAACAGCTGTCTTTTACCCCATGCTGATCAATTTAAAGAACAATACAGCAATTTCAATTTAAAGATCAATACAGCAGTTTCAATTTATCTTAGGCCACATAAATCCTAGCTAGCAGTTCATTAAATATTGCATTTCTTTCTCTCCACATAGACAAGTTAATTTATCCTGAGTTTCTGAGAACTCATACTCTTATCTTTCGACATTTCTCTTTCCTTTACCTCATCAGGGATACTTAGTAGCTCCACTGCAGACAGTCACAGGGCATAAGAGCAGAAGATAAGCACAGCAGAGAACAAAGGAACTGAGTTAAACTGAAGCACAGAGCTTTATCAAGGGACTAGCAATCCATCTTGCTTCACAAACCACAGCCAGGGATATTTCTCTTTTGGAATGACATGTGCATGTGTTTGAAATAACTCATTTGAAAGCTGGTCCCCCTGAACTAATCTCAGTTGGAAAAAATTATTGTTCAGCCTGCTGCTGCACAAAACACATCAACAAAATCCCTCTTGATTCAGGATGATCACTGCCTAAGATGATCTCTTGGCCTAAGATGACTGTATTTTGGATTTTGTCTATAGAAGAATCTTCCTACAAGAAACACATTCACGCGCATACTTAAGTTTTCACACACTCTTAAACCATAATGGGGAAGCTTAAAATTAAGCTTTAAAGGTCAGATTGTCAAAGGAATTAATGTGAGTTAGGCATCTCACCTTATTAAGCATTATTTGAAAATTCCATCTGTGCATTTTGGCAGCTAATTTTTTATCTGTGAGCCTCTAGACCTAATTACTTTCTTGCTCATGAATGACCTCAAAAAGTCTAATGGTTAATTGTTTTCCTGATTTAGGGCATGAGCACTGTGACCCCTACATGATACTGAAACATTCTGGCAGAGTTAAGGACTCTTCTGTAGATTTATGATGTTTAAAATGTAAATGTCAAATTTAGAAGTCTAGGGCCTGCAAGGGAGGTAAATAGGCATAGCTCTTTCAATTGTGGCAGAAAAGCATTGATTTTCATGAGTTGAAAGCCTGACTCAAATCCTTTAAAGCTGAATTAATTATCAGTGTATTTGCTGGCTGTGAGAATGTCACACAACTGGCTATACAACTGCAGCACATCTCGACATTTAGCTTTTGCCAGAAGTGTTGCTATTAAGAAATATGTATGCATAGTAGACCTGTTTCCCTGCTGACTGGCTCATGTGAAATAAGACATTCTGAAGGCAGGGGAAGGAACATGAAGTAAAGCAGAAATCGTAATTTTTGCAAGGAACACAAGCAACTAAGTAAAAATAGCCTCCAGTAAAACATTTTAACAATACTATTAATTATTATTAATTGGGGGAAGGGAATAATAATTCAATTTATTTTAATTTAGCTGTGTTCTCTCATCAGTCTTAAATACCATAAGGCAATAAAAGTTTAAAGGAGCAAAAGAAGTTACTTTTCTCTCCTTACTAAAACAGCAGTTACCCTAGCACAACTGAACACTTCTTTAGTGAGTTCCTGATTTTAATTTTGAGAAGTCATGGCAACAATTAATGATAGTGATGACACATAAGCCCTTAAAGAATCAGCAATGTAGCCAAATAGGCTGAAGAAAGGCTTTACACATCATAAGGAATTACCTAATTGTGCAAGATCCTCTGCAGACCCGGTATAAACAAAACAAAAAATCCCTACTAACATACTCTGGGTCAGATAATAAAGATGTCATCAGGCATATGTGAGCCTGGTTGGGTGATCTGGTAATACTAGAGATACAGAGTTAACCACATGAAATCATAAGGTAGAGAAAATAGAAATTCTCAGCAGTTTCTACCTACAAGTTATAAACTTTGTATAGTTTGGTCTCTTCTCCAGCCTCTTTGGAATGTAAACCATTCAAAATCTCAGCTTTTCCTTTTAGAAAATGTTGCTATAAAAAGCTTCAAAGCATGCCTTACAAACCAGAGGGAATGGAGCTTCTTGAAATGTGTTGTTAAATATAAAAAACATTGAGACTTCCATGAGCTGCTTGTTCCAAGTAGGTAAGAGAAAAGAATATCTAATTAATTAAAGACTTTTACAGGGTTTGCAACTAGCAGAACACTCTAGAATCATCAAAGCAGTGAAGGGAGTATGTCCAGTGTTGCAGGACTTTAACGGAAGTACTCACACACCCTCCTGGTCTTTGCTTAAAAAGATCCTATGAATTAGAGTAAGAGAAGAATAAATAGAAGTGATAAATAAAAATATTGGGCAGGTAGAGGGATTGTCTCACCCATTACTGGTATGTGAGACCATTGGGCCTGAAGCTAAGGTGTTCTGCCTGAGAGAGCAGCCCTTGCTTAAGCCAGCAGGTCTCATTGTACCAACACAAGCAAAGTCTTCATTTTTAGTGCTTTCAAGTGCAGGCTTCAGTAACATGTGCTTGAATTAAAGAAAGAACACTATGCTTTTCCTTTCCAGCTGCATAAAAAAATAATTCCTCACAAGCTGTGATTGCAGTTTATTAGTTAAAAATGTTTATGAAAAACAGCAACAGCAAAAAGGGCCAAGAAAATTCAGCTATGGAGAATGTAAGGAGTTTGTTGTTGCTTGTTTCCTGCTAGCTAATTTGCATGTGAACATCGTTTCTCTGATTCACACCAACAATATACATTAAGAAATGTACAATTTACTAGAATGTCTTCAACATCATCCTTTATTAAATAATCCTAAAATCTTAAATGTGTGGTGAAAATTGTTTTCTTCGTGTTGTGCTTAGTAGTACCGATTAAGGATTCAGACAGAAAAAGCTGCATGCTAAGCATATAATCTGGATTTCTGACATGTTTACTTCGCTTTCATACTTTTCCTCTTTTTAGTTATGTGGCAGAAAAGTGGAGATATATCCTGAAGTCTTTAGTCAGTTTTGGCTTAGTCTTCAGAGTGCTTTACTCATCACTATGAACATAGCTACTATATTTCTTTGAATGAATCTTCAAGGTCCAAAAGGTTAAATGGATCAATGTTTTGTTATGTGTCTGGAATTTTCCATATGTTGATGTTTAGAAATAGTGTGTTTAGGCAAAGTTTTAATAATAAATATTAATTAAATATTAATGTGTAGAACTTATTCTTTTTAAAATATCTTATTATTATTAGTGCTATAGCAATAGCATTGTAATAGTAATAATACATTGGTAGCAACACTAAACTAACAGAAAGGAGAAATGCCATCTCATGGTTCCATTGGCATTATGAATCAAGTGAACTTCACGATGCTTCTTTTGTGATGTGAAAAAAAGCCACAGAAAAATGTCTTCTGTGTATCAGAAAGCAACTTATTATCTTTTCACTGGTTTTTTTGGTTTGTTTGGTTGGTTGGTTGGTTTGTTTGTTTGTTTTTTATATTGTTCAACAGGCCCAATTAAAACTCTGCTTTAAATTCTGTTAAAGGGAATATAATCATATTTTCATTGGCTTCCAAGAAGCAAGGATTTTACATGAAAAATTATTCACAAAAAACATTCAGATCTGAATGCTAAACATTTATGGTTATTCTAGGCATTAACATTTTCCTATATTTCCTATAGTGTTAGTTAATTACTTCCCTGACAAGCCTTTGGATGATCAGATAATGATGATATGTTTAGTTACAACTGATGCAGTAAGACATTGTCAAATTCCATTATAAAGTGCTGGGGTTTGTGATTTGTTTTGGGTTTTTTTTATCCCATTTCCTTTCCTCAGTGTGCAGCCTGGCGATAGAACCAGTGGAAGCTAGTGAAAGTGTGCATTTTCCTGGGTCGTCTAAGCTGCACTGCTATTAGCATAACAGGGCTGTCCCACTTCTTTGGAATAAGAATGGGCTATGTTTCATTTCTGAAAGCATGAAAGAAAAGTATTAATGCCATGCAGAAAAACATAATGTAGTTTTTATGAATCGCACCTACCAGCTTCTTGTGAGTTTGTACCAGATGGATTTCTGATTAGATTTCAGCTAATTTAGGAACCTCATCTACAGAGATGTCTGTTTCAAGTCTGATGAAAAATATGGGAAAATGGGATAGTAAAATGCCAGATGATACCAGCAACACCTGTAATACCCTGAGTCTTTCAGAACACCCAGGAGCTAGACCCTTACAGAAAGTGGATTCTCTTCTACTCAAGGAAATTTACACTACTGGTTGCACATGAAATCACTGGTAGATTCCTGAAGTGCTCCCCTAAAGGTGTCTGCTGTCCTTCCCACAGAAGAATAAAATCTCTTTAATAAATAGCCTCAGCACAGAGTTCAGATGGATATATAATCAACATTGTGCTTATTCCAAGAAATCTTACTGCAGTAGTATAAAATCAGATTAAGTAATCCTTTTCAGGTTATTGGTTTCCTTTCAAAGCACAGGAACAGAAACCAGCTTTACAGCATTTAAAAATTACTGCATGCTCACAGAGTTTCTGCATGGAGCTTTGAAAGCATTTACCAGTTTCTAATTGTAGACAAATTAGCAGCTTTTTTGCCTTCTTGTCTTACACCATAAAAAAATAACTTCTATTTTTAACTGAACAATTTAATTTTTAGTCTGATATTTTGCAAGAGTTCCTATCTTAATCTTATTACTCCAGTACTTCCTAAATTACTATTAAATCCCAATATGCTATTCATATACTTCTAAGTAAATTGCTTGCCTTAAAACTACAAATTTCCCCTGGTGTTTCAACACAGGAACATCTTAAATATATAAAGATGACAAAGCACTCCACTGCCCAAATTACCAGTCTAGAGGTGATATGCACAGCATTAAAAACATAGCACTTGTAGTTATATTTTATTCTGAATAGAGCAATAAAATGTGGCTGGCATCATCAAACCTGAGAGTTATTGTGAGCATGAGGTGAGTTTTGAAACCTTGAGATATAGGGTATCCACAATTCCATTAAAGTAGGGAACTGAGTCAAAGATGTTCCCATTACTGCTGCACTGACACAACAAAATGAAATATGGAGCTATTTCAACACATCTCTGCCATGCTGAATGACAATATAAATGTAGATGTACCTAGGAAAAAACAAAGTGTTTGAGTTTTGTATCAGGTAGAAGTTATGGAAAAACTGATTCTTTTGGATCAGAAGTTTAAAAAATAAGGCAGAAATAAATATTCACCAAAATGTTCTTAATAGACTCCAACAGATGGTAGGTTAAAGCTGAAGATGTGCATTGTTCTGCAAAGACTCAAAACACAGGTACGGAATTACTGTCATTGACTTACCTACATCACCACTTGGTGACATTACTTAACCATTTCACTTCACAACTGCAATGGGCTTAACATTCTCAGTATAGTAAATTATGTAGTAATGTAGTAAATATAGTAAATAATGCCTTATTAAAACCTAGATATTAAAACCTAGATATTATAGCTATTCAGTGTACTGGTTATGCTGATTAATGTTGATTGGTTTAAGAACAGGAAAAATAGCACAAAGACTCAACTAATTTAATGTTAAACCTGCAAAACTGAGCTTTCAGAGGAAAATGAGCTTTTAAAGGAAGAGGCTTCTCCTCAGGCTTTAGGTTGGCCAGATTGTAAACAATGTAATATATTAAGATTGCATTTATGACATTCAAAAAAATCTAATGCAATTTGAATTTAATTGGAAACATAAGGAAGAAAGCCTGTTGCATTACTATTCATTGATTCATTGACTGTAATGCCTGAAGAAACTGTTCCAATCATTTCTGCTAACATCACAGAACACAGAACTGTGCTCAATAATTTCTGCATCAAGTTCAGAATATTTAATTATTACAGGTATTATTCTGTATAAATGATGGTATCTGTGTCTTTGGAAAGTACCTCTAAAGTTCTCAAATGATGAACTTGTATTCCAGATTATTAGTGTGATCCTATTATTATTATTCATGTAACGCTCAGAGGCCTAGGCTGAACCCACAGCTTGACTGTGCTCAACACAGTGCAAGCATGCTCCAAAAATACAATCTATTTTTCAAAGAGAAGATTGACATCAAGTAGCAGACAAAATAGAGGCATATGAATTGTCTGAAGGTCAGAGGCAGAACAGGAAATAAGAAATTCTATTCTTGTGTCCTAGCCACAGAATTACACTGCCATGAGGCAGAGTTATCTTCTTTCAATTGTTACCTTTTTTAAAAAAATTTATTGACTCTTCAATGGTTTTTTTCCATGCACTGAATGTTTATTAATGTTAATTTTTCTCTTTGTCTAAAATTATGTTGATGTGTTCTATTTTAAAAAAGAATAACAAAAATAAAAAATGTGCACATTATATCCAGTTTTAGCAACCTGAAATGCAGGTTAGAGAAATGCTGACCTTGGAGGTACATTTACTGGAGGCCCAACCCCTTATTAATATTTTTTGGTGAGCTTTGTATCAATGATGACAGAGTGTGCCAGTTTTTTGCCTCCTTCAGATTTGTGATTACATCTACTACTGTGGAAACACAAGACTAATTTGCTATACTGTTACTCTTCCAACCTTCAATGTCATTGCTTACCTATTCCACAATATCTTTCAATATGACATTCAAAAACTTGCGTATCACTTATGTATCAGTCACAGTGAGCCAGCCTGTAACAGTTCTTTCAACAAGAAATAGTTCAGCCTAAATTGTATTTTCATAACAAAAAAAAAAAAAACCAACATTAATAAGTCATTATATACACTGTGGAGGAAAGAAATGGAAAGAAGAATAATTACTTTTGTTTCAATTATTTATATTTGTATGACATGAAAAGATTGTGCACTGCTGAAACATAATAAGGCCTGACAAAAGGCAGCCTAGTGCACAGGCAGCAGGTTTCCCATAAGGAAAGTACGTCCAGGTCTTCTTGTTGGTTACAGGCACAAGTAACAGCAGTTCTTCCTTGTATAATCATATGATGCCTACCACTCTGTGTTATGCCTCCATCTGTGTGGTTCTATCTGAAGCTGTGTGTCTGGGGACGTGTGAGAACTCTCAGAATCAGCAGCTCTAGACATATAATTGGGGGCAGAAAGTGGGATTTTATTTTCATTAGGTCTACTCTGAATGGCAAACAAATGTTTGTTGTTTTTTTTTTGGTAGAGATTTTTATTTTTGCAGGTTTGTTTTTGGTTTGGTTTGTTTTGTTTTTTTTTTTTTCCTAATTTTTTTGGTTTGTTCTGTGGAAAACAATGACCACAAATAAAAAAAGAAAGGCAAATGCTGAAGCTCCTTACACTGGACCAAAGGTGAACAAAATAAACCTAAAATTGCAGCAGTCTATACTGTGACATTTCTAAGGGGCAGATCATAAAAGGCTATCGTAATGGCTGAAATGATTATTTTAATGAAGATTTAAATTAATAATCACAAATTAATACAGAATGAACTCTTTATATTGCATACTATTAAACATGTGACCACAGAAGAGTAAAACTAGGTAATATGTCAAACTGAACTATTTTGTTATTATTATATTGTAAGAAAAGAAAAGATAAATATATTATTACCTAAAATAGACTCAATGAATATTTAAGGTGTAGTCAAATTAATTTTAAAGTCCCAGAGGCTAGTAAGTAAAAGAATTAGAAGTAATTGTGTATTTTGTCAAAACCAGACCACACAAAATAGAAGAATTCAAGGCAAATCAATCATGTGGTCAAAATTAAGAAGTCTTGGGGTGTGTGGGCACTTAATGTAATATATTTGTATATGTATATCTATACTCACACATATCTCTCTTCATTTGTGTGTGCGCAAGTAGGTTTTCTTAACACAGAACTTATATGTGCAAAAAGTGGTCAATTCAGATACAAGAACTTTCATTTAGCTATACTACTTACACAAGAAATTGGTTATCTAGCATAGGGAAATTCTAAGATTGGAACCACCATAGTACTTAAAGTCAGATGGAAAATGGATGCTCAGTTTTGGGGGTAAAGTTGAGTATATTGAATTCAGTGTCCCCAAGAATTCATAACCTGTTTTAAGGTCTACCTTAGGCAGATATCTTATAGTAGGTAATGTCTGAAATAGATAGATAGATAGATAGATAGATAGATAGATAGATAGATATAGATGGATGATAGATAGATAGATAGATAGATAGATATAGATAGATAGATGATAGATAGATAGATAGATAGATAGATAGATAGATAGATATAGATAGATGATAGATAGATAGATAGATAGATAGATAGATAGATAGATAGATAGATGATATATATAGATAGATGATAGATAGATAGATAGATAGATAATTGAATTGGAAAGCAGTTCTACTTTAGCATATAATTCACGGGGTGTTTTATACACATCCATTTTTAACATACAGAAAACAGTAACAACATGTTATTATTTTGTGTATATTAGGAGAAGAGCTAAAAAGATTCTCAACACTTCACATGGGAAAAAGTATGAGTATTAGCAAGGGATTTCAGAATTTTCCCGTTACAGTCCAGTTAAATTCAGTGGAAATAAATGAACTGACCTTTATAGCAACTGACAAGGAACAGCATATGTCCCTTAACTCTTCAGAGTATTGGCAGTTTTTACTTTGATTTTCCTTCCAATTAAATGTAAGAAACTTAGATTCTCTCCTCTGTTTCTGCCTCTGCCTCCTGTAACATAATGAACATAATGAAAACTGTGCTCATGTAATCATTTACTTTCCTCATCTGTGGAGAGGGAATGCATATTGATCAATAACAGCAGCTGCAAAGGAAGTGGACTGGGTCTCCAGGAAGTGCAAATAAGATGTAATTCAATTTTAGTCAACAGAGCTATGACAATTCATAACAGCAGAAAAACATTACTGTATTTTTAAATTCTCATGAAGAAATCAGAACTTATTTTAAAATAAAAAAAAGCTAAATAAACCAAAACCAACCCATTGTGCTCAGAATCCAATTCACATCACAGTCTGGCTTGAAAATTATTTTAATTAATTGTTTTCTTCGATATTGTGGTGGTTTAGGTTATACTAGCTCCGCTCTTGTTAGTGCTTATCAAAAATTATCAAGCACGCTACAAGAGAACTTCAGAATTTAATGATTCAAGAGTACATATATATACATAGGTCTTCTTCCTAACTAATTTATATCTATTGTGTATTGAAAATATGATTTTTCTAGAATATAGAATATTTAAAAAATTTTCTAGAGTACAATGTCTAACTTTGCTGATTTAACAAATCAGAAAGAAATATGAAAATAATGTTAAAGGTAGATTTGAGGATATAATATCTCTAGTCTACCTGAAAATTATGTTAATACCATGCTCCCCATTAATAAATATAAGAGAAAAACACACTGCTTGTTTTGAAATACTACTACTAAAATTGATTGTTAATGTATTACCAAAGAAAAAGTTTGTTTATTTCCCACATCATTTTTTTTTTTTTTTTTTTTTTTTTTTTTTGAGTCACTGAAGTCTATTCCAGGTAACTAAAGCTATTTTAACAATGATAGTCTTCATTCTGTATCACTAGAAATCAATAACACTTTTCATAACAAACAGTGTATTCCAGATAAGTTGTTCATTATAAAACTGGAGAGTGTATGTGTTACTGAGAAAGTAAGAACATAATAAAATACTTGTCAAAAGTAAAACCCTACAAATTTTCTTCTGGCAAGGTATATAAAAGATTGTCAGAATGTCAAAATTCTTAGCTGTAGGCAAAACAAGTAGCTCATTCTGTTTCAACAGGAGTGGTATACACTGCGCAAGCAATCAATTATAAATGACATTTTGTTAGGAGTATCCATAGAGGATGAGCACTTTCTGTTGTCGGTTGCTGATCAGTTCCTCCTGTAAGTCTAACTCAGAGACTGTATTTCTGTTCTAACTTCCTTTTAGATGCAAACAGCTGACTACAATTAGAATAAAGCAGCAACCCTAATTTTTGTCTCCCATTATTAACGCAATGGAATTACCTCTCTTTCATGTCTGTGGCCATGCTCCCAATGTCGTGACAGAAGTGTACAAGTACATAAAAACCTTCAGAATTTGACTGTGTAATGACACAATGCAGTTTCTATAAAATGACAAAGAAAATCAAGATTTTCAGCTTTGCTTCAGATCAGTAGTGTCAGTTTGAACAAGCCACACAGAGAAAAATATTCAAGCTTAAATGTCAACAAAGTAATGCTGGCCATTGCTGTAACTTTCTTTTAGGTACTTTGGTGTCTGCATTTAGACATTCAAGTTTGAAAAGGTTGTCTTTAACCTCCAGCTATTGTAAATTCGCATTTCAGATGAGTTTGGCTCCAAAGAAGTAAATAGGAATGTTTCTGTTGACATAAGGACAATAAAGCAGTCCATAATAGTTTTCTATTTTTTTGAAGTTCTTCCAATTAGCACTAATATTAGAATAGGAAGACTAACATTGCTCCTGCCCTTCAAAACAAGATACAAACTGACTGAAAAATCCAAAAGAAGCATAAGCTATCTATTAATAATAAAACTTTGGCACTTTGAACCTTGATTGTGGTCTTAATGAGCTTAATTGTGCCTTGTCTTAAAACAAGTATTAAATTTTGTCCACAATGTTCAGATGAATATCCTAATTGGAAACATATCCAGCCATCTTTGTTAGCTGGAGTTTTCTCACTTGCAGAAATTTCTTTTTATCTATTTCTTCAGAACAGAACAGACCCTTCTTCCTGACATGTTAATTTCTTTTATGTCTGCTCAAGTTTCATTTTGATCCTCTCTTTTTTTCCTATGAGATCAGTTTTCCTTCTTTTATTATCCCCATAACCATTTTCTGAAACATTTTTGAGTTTTTCTTGAATTTGGATCTTCAAAATTAGGTAGGGATTTGGTGATGAAATCTTAGCTAACCATTGAACAGAGAAGGATGCTTGTTGTGTTGGAAACATGAACAGGATACATTACAGATTCCATGGTTTTTCCACTTCTGTATTACACAGATGGTTTTGCTTTAACTTATTGGAATGAAACATTTCAATCCTAGAAAAACAAAATTTTAGTATGAAAGCATAAAGGAAATAATTTGTTGATACAGGTACAGTCTAATAAAATATTTTGATTGGCATATTTTTGAAGGAAAAAGATATCAATAATACTTTCTCAAGTCATAGAATGGCAGTTTTCACTGAGCTCACTCTAAAGATTTTTCATGGATTGGTTTTCCATAATAACCGGCTGACAAAATGGTGTTTGAAAAAGAAACCAAACAGATTATTCTTTTCTGCAATACAATTTCTGTCATCAAAAGCCAGAAATAGTTGTGTCTCACAGAGGTATGCTATAGGAACATATTTTATTGACATAGCAAAAGAAAAGATCTCTTCCTCACATTGGTTTGATAGCTGCACTTTCTTCACATGAAAATGCCTGGAAAGGTGCTCTACTGCAAAGCTTCTGGTGCATGGGGAGTAGTTTGATATGAGTTGAAATCTGAGCCATTTGCCCAGGAAAAAGGTGCTCTGGTCATTTAAAACTGACAACAAATTAAAAGGGTGAAGGTGGTAACAACATCAGCTCTTCCAAGTAATAAATCTGATACAGTAGAGGTAGATAAACTCCACATTCCTATCTCTGACTTTTTGTGTTGATTTTTGAACAGATTTTTGTGAACACATTCTAATGGCCAAAGAGAAAGAAGTCATAGGTCACAGTATAATATCCTAAAGGAAAGACTGCATTTTCTTCAATTCCTACCAGACATTTTACTTGAAGCAACTGAAAACATCATTTGAAATTAGGTTTAGTTACAAGCATTGTTATGTGAAATTAGAAAAGAGACGTGAAAGACATGGAAAACTTTCCCAGCTTTCACAAATCCGTAACACTTATTTTAAACTCTTCACAAGATAAACCACCATCCAGCTCACTCATACATACAGTCTATTTAAAAGGAGGCCCCATGATGTGTGTTTGATTGTTGAAAGATAAAGCTGCATGTCATCAGCACACACAGATCCTTTCAACCCACAAGTAGTAACATTCCTAGTTGCTCTATATAGCTCCCTGAATAAATGATTTGATGTATTAGATTCTCAGCATGCATGAGCAACACACTGGTAAGGACAGATATTTGTTTGGTTTTGCTTTCTTCCTCTTCTAGGAAACAGTGAGCCTGGATTTGAGATGAAAGTCTGTGTAGCATGAAGGTAATTGGAGGTAGTAAGTAAAGATTGCTGCATGATTAAAATATTCAGTGAATGTGTTTATTTTTAGTCCTGGACACTTAGGCTGTGACTAGAGTAGTAAATTAAACAAGCTTGGGATCATTTCCTGGCACTGAAGACAGCTGGCATGGAATGGCCCCTGTTTATACTATTAAATACTCTTTTCCTGACCATAAGTGCCTTTCAGGCCTGTGTACATTTCCCTGTTGTGCTCAGGACTTGTCTGAAGAGTGTTAGATGGCCCAAGCCAGAACCATGCAAGAGATTTTTCCAACAGTTTAACAGTATAGAAAACCAAGCTCTAATATCCTGGAACTATTTACTTTTTTTAGCACTTTAAGATATTAATTTGCTTTTATTGTATTTGTTTAGTCAAAAGGATCAAACTCTCTCTTCTCTTCCTGCTCTGCATTGCAGCTGAGAACAGCAGCTAATAATTTTATTTTTTTTTTTTTTTCAGGGCAGGAAGTAAATTTGGTTTGGTTTTCCAGGTTTTTGTTAAAGACCAACGAATGGT
>NDXB01011663.1:5234-15516 GCA_002631895.1 Agapornis roseicollis | reverse complement strand
TTATATCAGCATTTAATAATTTTTTTTTTTTTTTTTTTTTCAGGGCAGGAAGTAAATTTGGTTTGGTTTTCCAGGTTTTTGTTAAAGACCAACGAATGGTGACAGAAATGTTGGGATTTAATATCCTTCTTCAGACTCAAGTGAAAATAAGGACACGCAAATCTTATTGGTCAGACCAAAAGTTAATATAGCTTGGTATCCTTCTGTCTGACAGTGACTAATAGCTGATACTTCTGGAACAGTATGAAACCCAAGTAGTGATAGTTATTTATGATACATGTTGTCATATTTTACTACAAAAAATTCAGGTAAGGTGTGGAAAATAAGAAGGCTGCTACCTAAATAGTGCAACTCAAGAAACTTGTTGGTTTGGATTTTTTTTCATGAATGTTGTATAATATGCACCTATTTGCAACAGCTCAAGCTATGGAAGGGCTAAGACTCTCCCATGCAGATGTTATATGTTTCCCAGATACCCCAGAGCATTCTTTGATGAGCTTTGTCTCTCTCTAAGCTGTGTGTTTATCAGTTGATTGGTACATAGTCAGCAAGCCTTGCAAGATAAATGTTGTGCCTTCTGTCAACAAAGCTACTAATTTCTTTTCAGTACCAATTTTTAGCAAACTTTTAATTTGATTGACACCTCTGTTAAATTATGTTGTGATTTAACCCTAAATTCAAAGGGTGCTGGAAAAAGATTGACTGGTAGGGGAACAGATGGACTGCAATCCAGACAAAAAAAAATGTTAATAAAAAAAAGTTAAATATTACCACCAAGTTACTATTTAGATATAGTCATCAACCTTTTCCTTTATGCACATACATCTAGAAATATTGTTTAATAGATGTTATTTGCATACAATCCATTAGGTTTAGTACATCAAATGAGGACTCTTCATAGATTTAAAAATGATAGGATGTGCAACTTTAAGCCAACAAGTAATCAATTTAAGATAAACGTAAAATAGGAAGAGGTGACAACTATTTTTTTCACTGTGCATGACAGGTTGAAAGCTGAGTTAGCAGGCTGCCATGCTTGGTATTTTGGTGAGGCAGTAAGTAGGGTCACATATGTCTTGTCAAGTAGGTTCTCTAGCAGTTGCAATTGCAATTGATATTGCTAGCAATCTCAGTAAGTGAAAGCAACTGTCATCCTACTGATACTAACTCCAATATTGCTGAAGTAGATGGGAAGGCTCCTACTGACTTAAAAACATGCCTGTGTTGTGGCATATTTTCAAAGCTGCCGTGTTTTGTCAAGCAGTGAAGTTGTAGCATCAAGCTAGCTCCTACTTCTACTCGGGAGTTATCCTTTAAGTCCTTTAAGTCCTGCTTGCTTCCTCAGTGGGTTTCCTGGTCATATCCCAGCTGGTGTGGGAATGAGCCATCAGTGGAAAGCTTCCTTCTACATACTTTCTTTGGAAGGAAATGCAAATGCAGAGGTTGGGAGAGTACTGTGGCATGCTCTATTAAGACTGCATGACCAGAGGATCTAGCCAAATGCAGTGTAGAAAGCAGGCGAGTACTCCCAGCTGCTGTAGACATAATCTTGGCACAGACTCACATCTTGTTTACTCTTTGAAGCACAGCCTTGACTGCTGCATTGAGAGAGACTCCAAAGGATGCATTTATTAAAAACACTATTTACATTACCTGTTTATTGTTTTTTCCAAGCAATTCTATATCCAGCTGCAGCTAATACATTAGAGCATCTAATTCTTATTCACCACACCACAGCTGACTAATATAAATGTACATCAAATCAACATCTGCACTTACTGTTTTGTTTCTAAAACAAAAATACCCAAAATACATGATGTACAATCTGCAGATACAAACCTAATAAATTATCGTATTTTTTCCAGCTAATAAAACAGCACTATAATTACCCATGGGTTTACCACACAAAAATGGAGAATCTTTAACTCAAACAATGACTTAGTTAATTCATTAGGCAAATTTCTTAGGTCTAGTTTTTCCCTATTTACATTTCTAAACACCTTAATTTAGTTAACACCATGGATTCTTAGGAGAGGGAGAGGAAAAGAAACTTTTCATGCTTACATGGGAAAACACTAGGTCCACCAACCTTAGATTCCCTCGGAGCAATATGTTTTGCATATAATCAAAAAATGTAAGGCTTTATAAGATGAAGCATTAGAAGCATGAATATGAAGGAGTGAAAACCTTTAGTAGGAAGGCCTTGTGCACTACAAACATTTTACATTAGCTGCACAGTGATTTTTTTGCATCCTGACAAACTTACTTTAATAAACTACATAGTTCCCACCTCATTTACTTATCCACTCACCTGAAGTGAAGAAGAAAAATAATTTAAAGGCCAGTAAACTTTGAAAATACACTTTACTGAATTTGTTGCTGTTTTCAACAAAAGAGATTAAAGAAGCAGTATGTATCCTAGCTTGATTCCTGTTCACCATTACAAGCATGCATATGAGTACAGGCAGAACTTTTCCTGGCAGAGCTGTTATCATAGGGATACTAGGTTGCCTCTCTTACAGTTGTAGAAATAAATCATCAGAACCAGGTACCACTATTTTACTGCTCAGTGTGTCCTGAGAAGCAAATGCAGTAAATTCTACTTCTGTGACCTTTTCAGTATTCTATGTTTTGACTGAGTGTCCATTCTAGTCATAGGTTGCTGAGGTTACAAACAGAAAAGGATAGGAATGGCAAGCGAATCAAATTACAGAATACTAAAAAGGTCATAGTAGTACCATTTATATTACCCTTCACAGAACAGATGAGGCAGAAAAAGTTATACTTCTGCCTCATGACAAAAATTGTAATGATTTGGTAAACAACACCTGTGACAAATTCACATTTATGCCAAAGACTTGCCCTATAAAGAAATATCTTTAATATCCAATGTTCACATTTGGGACTGTGTTCCTGTTATATTTAAAAATGAAGACTCTCAGAAGTTCTGTTGTTTTGCAATAGCATCATTCATTTCAGAAATAAGTCTGAAAGAAATCCTCTGAAACAAATTGCAAAATTATGTTCAGCTAATCCCCCAATATTTTGGCATGACTTTCATATTATATACATCTATATATTTATATTATAATATCCATGCCATGACTTTTTCCAATTGTAACTGCATAGTTTCCAACTGTAGGATAAACTGGTTTTCATAAAAATTTCCTTTTTTTGTTTGTTTTATTGGAATTCTAAAGTTGCCAGTGGTCCTCCTTTGAATTTCAAAAAAATCACTGCAAAGCATAAACTTTTCTAGTTCTTTCTGTTGACTTAATATTTACAAGTACGTATAGTTAACATTTCAAGTCCAGTTGGTGAGTCCTTAATCCTACTTGCAGTCCTCTACACCAACAAAATTTTGGTACCAGTTTCCAAAATGTTTATATAGTCCAATATTATTTCAAAATTATTTTCAAGATGTTATGACGTAGGGAGGGTTTTACATTTGCTGTGTGACATATTTACACATCAACCATTTTCTGTCTCTCTTTTTTTTTTTTATAATAGTGAATATCATAGGATTCATGATACCTGACATTCAATTCTTTCTGGTTCATAGAAAGCTTTTCCTTTTATCAGAAGGGCAACCATGTAATCTGAATAGAGCAGCTGCTTGCACTAAATTCTTTGTAGTCTAATGAAAAATGGTAACCAGACAGCTGTGGAAATGAAGTCTATTATGACTGGCAACAAACTGGCTCCCATCAGCACAGATCTGGCAGTCATGTTGGAAGCAGCTTTTTCACTTAGATCATATAACTCTCAGTAATGCAGAACATCCTTTTGATATTTGGTAGAATTTCTTCTCTAGTACACAAAAATCTTCTAGGTCAAGATACCTAATTCTTCAGAACAGACTGACAAAAACCTCTGTTCCATCATCTTATTTCCCATATCTACATTGCTTGTTGGCTTTTGATACAACATCTGGGACAGCAGTTTCCTAAAAGGAGGCAAGTGCACATATTTAGTCCAGTTTTCTCCTACTACTTATTTATTGTATCTTCTGCTTACCATCTAGACTCTTGGAAGAACCTTCTAAGTTAGGTGTGAAAGAAACCCAACCAAACATGCCTTCACTTTGGCATGCTTTTAGAGCATCAGCTGTAAAGGTCTAACAGATATAACACCCAGGAATTCTTATTTATAAGATTACACTTCAAACTGCAATAGTGATTAGTATGAAAATAGTATTACTGAAAAAGAAAAGTCTCTTTACAGGTCATTAATTTTTTCTTTAACATTCTCGAGAATTTACTCATACATTTATATCTGGGCCATATACATCTGCCTCAACAATCAACAAGGTTAAGTTGAAAAGTTGTTCTTTACATAAAACACTTATTTCTTGACATAGTAAATATACACAAGTCAACCAAAAAAAAAAAATGTCCTCTTGTTTTTCATTGTTGTTGTATAACATTTTTAACCACCACTGCTTTCCAACCAGTGACTCTCAGCACTCAGGGACCTTAGAAAAAAGCAATAAGGAACATGCCAAGATGTTGAGAATATTCTTATAATCTATGACAAAGAAAAATCTCACACCAGAACTCCCCACATAGCTTCATCTTCAAGGTCAGATATTCTCTGCCATAAATAAATTATAAAGGCTTCTCATCAATTCTGGTTTTGACGTAAGAATGTCAGGAACATTTTATTTATTTCTTCTTCATTTAAAATTGAGAATATACCATTTTATTTAAGCATCAGCTTTTCTACAGTTCTACATTGTACAGGGCTGCATACCCACAAGATGAGATCATCCTGGAAGAAGTCTCAGCCTTCTGACAGATAAACCTTTATGAACACATTGTCCAGTCTGTCTCAGACATGCCCATCATCTATTTCCTCATTTTTTGGGTCATATTACTTCCAATAAATAAATACCAATAATTTGTCTTTCCAACATATGTTTTTCACTTTGCTAATCTTTATGAACATATACTTTTCAGCCTGTGTTACTATACAACTGTATATAGGGAAAATATTGTTAAAAGCAAAACCAAAAAAAAATTTCCTCTACAGGAACTTCCCTGCTATGTGATTCATGAACTTATCCCATAGCAACTGACATCAAGATTTATCACAGCCAAATTAATTGTAGCTACATGCATGATTTCTTCTTTCAATCTTATTCTGAATTTTCAAAGTAAGCAAATAAATGTACATATATTCTTAATACATTAATTCAAAAACCAAACAGAATAACTGGATAGTTGTATGTGCTGTTGATGAAGTACCACATAAAACTGCATAAATATCCAGTTTGCTTTAACTTCAGTTTGGAAATCTAGCCACATACCTTGACAAATACTCTGTAGTATAAATCTAAACCCTAAAATTGTGCCAATGACATGAGGCTCAGGGCCCAATATAGGTCTGCTGGCTCTTTCTGTTTCTTCCCTCATTGTTCATTTAGCCCATGAAAGATTTTATGATTCTCTGCAACAGGAAGGACAGAGAACAGTATTTGTGTTCCTGGTAACCCAGCCAGTTGTCCCAGAGCCCTGAAATATCTCTTGTTTGACCTTGGATTTGTAACTTCATCGCCGCCTACCTGTAAAATCAATACTAGTAATCTGTGGTAGGATGCTTTCTCTTCATATCTTTAAGCTGGGTCCCAGGAAGACAGCAGACTTCCCCAAGAAGTGGGTGCAGTCTGCATATTGGACCCTCTGTTCCCTTCAGAAGGGAGTCTCCTATGATAATGACCCCTTTTTTTAGTTCATGGAAGAAGTTGTAACATCAATCTAATCTTAGCAATGCCTCCAAACTAGATGAACCATTTTCCTTGTCCTTGTTCGGTTACACTTGCAGAGTCACACCCACCTTATGAAGGTACCTGGGAAGGTGGGGCAGTCACTGAGGAGAGGTTCCTGCTGTGCCAGGCTAGAATTTGTCACCATTGCCATCTATACCTTAAGTCACTTTGTTCAGCCAGGCAGAGACAGAACAGGTAATCCTTTGTATCATGCATCCTGTCTGCCTGTTTGGCCTATCTTGGGGAAGGTAGAGTACAATTCCATTAGGCTCTCTCTCACACACACACACATTTTCTGATACTCCTCAACCCCCTCACCTCCTCACTATGCTCTAAGTTCAGGAAATGTTCCTCCACCTAGGCTTGCTCACTGCTGTCTGTACTGACAGAGGTAGGCACACCCTGCAGCTAAACACCGGGTGGCAGAGTGTTCCCAACCAGAGGTAGCTGCATTAGCCATACTAGGTGCAGAGCTTAGGAAGACCCTGACTTTCTGCTGGGTGGATACCATTGCTCACTGATGGAGCTGGCAGAACTTCAGCATGCTTCCTGCATGCCCCTACACACCACCAGCCCTCTCACTTTTTAAAATGTCAAGAGCATATGGTACTGCTATCTATGTTTTATTTCCTGGTTTCTGAATAAATGTTTACAGTGTTTGAGAATCCTCCTGATCCTGCAATAGCTACAGCACTATCTAGCATTGTAAGGCAAAGAAAAATGGTATCAGTCTGCAAAAGTAGGAGAGGGCCTGCAACATCAGTCAAATCCCCAAAATAATCTTAGGGGATTATCATAGATGTGCCTTCTATAGGGCAGTGAAGTGCAGAAGTATTTCTTAGGAAACATGTTTTGCACAGCTGGGGTCTCACATTGACTGCAATGCTATATTTTGCCGATGTGGGAGGCACAAGTAGTTTGTCCTAGCATAGGCTCACAGGTTATATAAAATCCTCCTTCCCATTAACCCATCCCTGTGCAAAATTCACCTGCTGTGACTGAGCAAGGAAATGCCAATTCACTTGTCTGCCTGTCAGGACAGATAAAGTTGTATGTACTGTGTTCAGCGTGGCCCCGCAGAGCACAGCATGATGTGGAAGAGTATGGCCATGCCAGGAGACTTCTCTTTTCTACAATATTAATGTGCCTCTGGCAGACATGTGCTTAAAGCTGCCACCTGATATGGGCAACACAGGTGGTAGTTTGGTCACTGTTCCACATCATCTATTTTGCAGCCAACCTTGCCTGTTCATGTGTTTCATATACCCTTTGATGCACTCCTACCTGTTTGCGTGCTTTACTTGCTGCTTGTCTTGTCCTTTGGGCCACGGTTCAGACAGGCATCTCTGCATGAACTTAGGGAAGATGTAGTTTAGGAAAAAAAGCTTAACAGAGCACTCAAGCACTGTGGACAAATTGAAAAACCTTTCTTGTACTGGGATTTTACTTTGTGGGAACTCTTTCAGTCAGTCTGGGATTTCTCAGGGGAAATCAGGACCCACCCCCAACAGAGGCTCAGTAAAAACTGGACTCAATTTTCTCAAAAAAAAAAAAAACAAAAAAAAAAAACAAAAAAACCAACAAAAAAAAAAAACAAAAAAACCAACAAAAAAAAAAAACAAAAAAACCAACAAAAAAAAAAAACAACAAAAAAACAAACAAACCAACCAAACAAAAAAAACAACCAACCCACAAAAAAAAAAAAAAAAAAAAAAAACAACAAAAAAACAAACAAACCAACCAAACAAAAAAAACAACCAACCCACAAAATAAAATAAAACACCACAAAAAAACCCAAAACAAACTCCGAGGTTTGAAATCATGTATAGGCTCAGAGTGGAAACAGAGAAACAAGTCATCTAAATGTTGACTGTACCTGACTTTCAAATGCCACAGTCCGGCAGTTTTAGCATTCATAAGACAAAGCTAATCTAGGGAGATGATATTTTCTCTTGATTATCATACAATCCTCTTAAAGTCAAATCCTCTTTCAGGTAAAATGTCACTGGAAGTAATTTCATTATAGCAAGAATTATAACTTCCATGGAAAATCTCTGATTTTAGACAAAATAGTTAGAATAAAACTAATGTTGAGGTTACAGCAAGTAAATACCTGTTGCTGGCATGGAAGTAGGGGGAAATAGAAGAATGTGATCCAAAACCACTGATGTGACAATTAGACTCTGAAAGAAAACTGAAGTCAGAAATTAACACCTGGTGCTTGTGGTCAACACGTTGAGTACACTTGAAACTCCCACCAAGTTCAGTTGGAATTAGGATGTTGTAGATTTCTCCAAATTCACCAGCCAACACTGAGCGCCTGTGCATCTAGGCTATGTTTTTGCATCCCAATTCTGTCTTCCAGCAGCTAGGAAAGCTAGTATTCACCCCAATTCAAATGCCATCTCCAGACATATGTGCATTATTTTACATGGGAAACTTCCCAAATTGCTACCAGCAAAGAAGACTTTTTAGATGAAATGCTGCTATGGCCCTATGATCCTCCAAATGGTGACATGTGTTGATTAACATACAGTCTTCACAAACAAATACACTTGTAGCTCTGGAGAAGCAGGGATATAGAGCTTTGGGAATTACAAATTGGTGACCTGAAGCTGCCAGCAAAATCACACAAAACATCTGCAGGGATGCAGAGCAATGCAGCATGCTCACTATTCAGAAAACGGAGCATGCTCTTCTCCATTTACACAGTATCAAATCAGGTAGACCATTTCTGCCCCATATTAAGGTAGTTTTCCCTCCTTCCAGTAATCCTTGCAGAGACATAAGACTGGCTGCTATTGAAAAATGTATACAGAAAACCATGGTATTCTTTTGCCAGAGAAATAAAAATTAATATTTTAATGAGTCTAAAGATTTAACTGAGGTGGTGGTGGGTTTGTTGGTTTGGTTTTTTTCTTTTTTTAAGATTACATTGTTCATATGGGAGGGGTGCCTGAAATTTAGAGACTTTGACATCCATGCTGCCCTGTTGTGCTATCCCTGTACTTAATGTGCTTGTTAAAATCCAGTGAAGCTGGAAAATGAGGAAATAAAAGAAAATGACAGCATAATGTACAATTCCTCACCGATTTCCAAGGCCATTTGAAGTTACATTGTGTAGTTTATATTTATATTTGAAAGCCTCACTGTCAGAATGCTTTTCAAGGCTTCAGGTTTATAGTTTCACATAAGTTTTTCCTTTTAAGGAAAACAACAAGTTATTCTCCTATCTGACATTTTAGTATTCTGATCTTCATCTGAATTTCTGTAACTGAAAAGTATTGGTGTTCCTAATGTTTTGCCTTTGCTGTTTCTCCTTTACTATTGAGATTTGGTATTTAATTCACTTTAGCCTTTTTTGCAGTCTAGCTTGTGACCATTGTCCATCTCTAACAGGATGAATTATAGTCTCTCATTACTCTTATTGAGGTAAAAACAGTGCATCACTGCAAATATAATGCCAAACCATGGTCTTTCTGGCACACTTTAAGCCTTTTTGTACATTTTCTTTTTACCTTGCTAGGAGTATTCCTTTCCTATATAAACATTAAGCCATACTGGCTAGCTTTCTAGTAAGAGTGGGAGGTAAAGAGCCATTCTTTCATTCCTGGACACTTATTAGTTACTAATGAGTAGTGTTTGGAAACAGCAGCTGGGCAAGACCAGGCTGCCTCTATATAATGTTCTTCCCACATATTATATAAAGAAGCATGAAAGAAAACCTCTCTAGCTTCTACTCTCTCTTTGCTTGTACCAGGCTTTGCTTTTCTTCTTTTATATTTGCTCTTGTATTTATACTTTTCAAATTTTCCATTCTTCCTTCTTGTTTCATCATTTCAGTCTTCATATATTAATTTCTCCTTCACCACTTCTTTCCTACCCCTTTTCCTATTTCTTTTGTTCTTTCTATCAGTTTTCCTTAATAATCTCTTTGATTTAATAGCTTCTTTTAGAGCGTTATATTCACGTTTTGGTGAGAAGCTCCTTTCACAGAGTTAAGTGATCCTGTAAAATAGTGCTATGGAGATTCATGATATCTGTGCCATGGCTTCCAACATAAATTTTCTCCTCCTACAACTTAAGAAAAAAGACTTAATATTTGCATTTGTCAATTTTTAATCAATTCTTTCCTAAGTTTAATGATAATAGAAAATGCAATAATAAACAATCTTGACTTCCTAAAGAACATGGATGATGACATAAAAAGAAAAAAATCCCTTTAGATTTTCAGATTTTATCTGCTCTCTTATACCAACTGCTAGTTCTTCCCAAAAGGATCGAACTCTCACCCTTTTAATTCTTAATAGGTCATTAGAATGTTAGCCTGACTGAGACCCTGATCTCTGCACAGCTCTATCTAAATGGGAGAAAGCCTTTTGCAAGATGTAGATTTTTGTCTGGGGTTTTTTTTTGTTTGTTTGGTTTGTTTTTTTTTTTTTAACTCACAAACCCAGTAATTACAGGACCCAGTAATTTGCTTACAGTTGTATAAACATAGATAATATTTCATAA
>NDXB01011662.1:179080-210523 GCA_002631895.1 Agapornis roseicollis | reverse complement strand
TTCAAGGCCCGCCTGGGCAAGTTCCTGTGTGATGTAATTTAGGTTACCCTGCTCTCGCAGGGGTGTTGGACTAGATGGTCTTTCGAGGTCCCTTCCAACCCTTAGGATTCTGTGATTCTGTGAACACTTGAAACAGTGTGGGAAAACCACTCAAAAAGATTTCCAGAATATATTGTGCAAAGTGTCATGCAAAAATTGAGCTCAAGACAATGGACTTAATAGTATTTTACCATGGCACAATAAAATTCTTCTTTAATGAAGATATTTGACCCTTATTGCTCAACTATAGCTTTTATTTTGGATGGAAAGGGAAAACAAGGGGTAGGAGATTGTTTTTTTATCTCCTCAAAAACAGATCTAAAGCATAACTACTACCAGGATCCCATTCTAGGAGTGTTTTATTAGCACATCACTGACATTTATATATGCCAAGACTGAACATGCTCATTATGACTGTTTATTAGACAAAAGGCTACTAGTAGAATGATAATTAATCAGTTGGCATTGATTGAAATTCTTGACGAAATGAAGCATGAGATGTTGAAAAATAATTGAATGCAATCATAAAATCCATGGATCATCCAAAGAAAGCACATTTAGTAAATCAGAATTCATAAGTAAAATATTTTCTCTAGCTCTTTTTCTCCTCTCTGAATTCCCTCCTGTTGAATAAAAGTCAGATGTTCCTCAATAGACATAAGTTTAATATCTCATGCAGTAGTAAAATATGAGTTTTGATATGCCACTTATTAACCAAATTAAAGAGCTTTTATAAAAGACAAAACTAAAACCTGGTATTTGCTACAGTAGCTCAGGAAAAGTGAAACACTTTAAAGAAAAAAAATTAAAAAATTAGTAGACCCATATCTGCCTTCAAAAGAAGTGACCAAAATAAATTTTAAATCTAAAATAGCTGAAAATATTAAAATTAACTCAGTATACAGCTAGCTATTCTTTCCCAGTACCATTTCTCATGGAAGAAATACAGGATGCAATGTCACAATTTCAAAAGCATTGACAAAAGCATCCTTTCTATGCAGAAATTAAGTTGCTGGTGGTTTATTTTTAACTAAACAGTGATACAGACAAGATGCCTAAGGCTCCTAATATTAAAAACTACAGACTATATTATAATAAAATAGATATTTAAGAACTGCAATTGAATTTGAAGGTAACCACATTTTCTGACAATTGCAATCAAGTAATTTTATATAAATTCTGCTTTTAGATGCCCTGAGAAATGATCAGTGTAACTATTATACAAATTGAATTAATTCTCTCCTTACACTGATTGATATTCAAGTAAACATGAATTTTGCCCTGTCAGAAGCTAAAATATTTGTATCACAGGCAAAATTGTAACCAGATAATCCTAAAGATTAGATTAGACAAAAATACATCTTTAATCATGTAGCTTTATATTATGCAAAATAAAAAGCTCAATATTTTAGTAGAATTTCAATCAGACTTTTTGTTTCTACTCACTATCAAAAATTAGTTTTTAAAAACAAAAACAAATAGCCAGTTTAAATGTGTCATTATTAGCACAAAGATGTGAACAAACATTCAAAGTACTGACTAACCTGTTAAATCACAGAAACATGTATCAGAATATTTGAAGTAGACAAAAATTGCTATTGCAAGGGATTATATATATCAGAAAATCTTATTTATATAATTCTTCTCACGTCCACAGAAAGCAGAGTAGTCCAGCAACTTATAAGAACAACTCTTCCTTCAAACAGCACATAGCTGCAGTGTGAAATTACAGGTGGGAGTAACAGGTAAGCAATGACTAAACACATCTTCCTATTTCCACATGACATTTCTTCTGGATAAAGAAATATCTTCTTGATGACATTCTTTCTCAAAAAAGGCATAGGAATTGAAAATCCATGTCAACAAAAATTAATAAATTAGTTGTTATTTTCTATGGGTGTCACATTTTAAGCATAAATTTAAGTATTTTTGAGTTCCCTATTAAAACAATATCGTGATGATAATATTTGGCTGTTTAAAGGTTTATACATACACAGAGTTGGGATGTAAGGTGGTTTGTAGCTGAGCAACATACACATAAAGAAAAAAAAGGCAGAACATTTCACTCTAAGAGCTTTTTCAGTTGATTTACTGATACTTTGTTTTATTTACCCCTGTAGAGTTCAGCTGCATTTCAAGTAAGTTTATTGTGGTGGGTTTTGTATTAATGTAATAATTAAAACTTGCCCCATGCTCTTTTATTTGTTTCCTTTGTAATATGCAAGCTCAAGACTATTTTTAACTAATATGTGTGACAGAGGGAAACGGTACTAGGAAGAAAACAGGCTGAAAGTCCAATAGTGCATCCAGTTTATGGTCTTATTCCTCGACACATCTCCAATGTGTCTTGAGAGCAATGCTGATGTCTTATAGCAAATAGAAGAGTGGTGGCTGTGGAATCATAAGCTGCAGAAAATTTTGCACAATGTGTTTCTCCTTCCTTCCCACTTATTCAACTAGCATTTAGAATGACTATATTTTGGTTTTCATATGGACTTTTGCAAAGGGTTTTTTTTCAGCAGAACAAGGTCAGTACTTTGCATTGCCAGATGGATGCTAAAATGATGCTTGTAGAGTTCAGAGGTTAGGCTGCCTAATTTAGCCTTCCTGTTTGGGCTAGCCATTAATTAATTATACTAATTAAGGAATTTGTAGCACCGGCTGTAGTAACCATGAATGCTACCTTTGAATCAAGATCTGATTTAAGGCAGATTCAAGGGGAATGTACTCCTTTTGTGCTATTACCAAAACAGCCACAATGGCAGCAGAAATAGTACAGAAGTCACTAAAATTTTGCTGTCATCATGTTATTTAGACATTCCACTGAGCAGAATGATATGACAGGATGACTCCTGCATTCACTGATAGAGCATTTAGAGCAAGAAGATAGTACAAGATGAGCATAGGCTCAGCCTGCATATTACAGACAAAGACAATACAAATGCAATACAAAAAGAATAAACTCTTACAGACTTTGATTGAATAGAATTTGTTTCTATGCCTTATTTATCCACATCTACATTTCAGTAAAAATGGCATCAATCGAATTAAATGATGCTTCCCTGTAGATGCTTGTTAGAAACCGGTATTACACATACCCCAGTTTGCGTTATATTCTAGCTTTGTATATCACGTCTCCAATAATAATAAGTTGAGTTATTTAAAGTAGATAAATAGCAAATAAAGATTTAATTTACTTGTTTAAATGGTGGGTTGGTTGGGTTTTTTGCAGAAGTCTGAGTAACTAATGAACTGCTTTTTTTTGTTTTTTCCCTGCTATTATTTCTGAACCAGTGCATTTATTTAAGATAGAGTGTTCTACAATGTTAAAAACCAAAATGAGATAGTTCAGGAATTAAAAATTTAACTTGTGGAAGATGCTGATCTAACTAAAAGCCATAAGGATTTAATTAAAGTCTTCAGAAAGTTCTTTTGGTATGACAACAGCAATTATTCGTTTTCTCCCTTCTCATTCATATCCAATTTACTTTCACATTCTCTGTATTGAGCAAAGTAGCCCAGTCTTGTAAGCAGATAGGAAAAAATCCTTACAGGCAACCTCATCACCATCTTAATGGTCCCTCTGAAACTTCATTGCTTAGCCTCTTTCACATTCACTTCCTACTCCACCACAGGCAAAGAATTAATGGCTTTTTCCCCAGGCTTTGAGTTTATTCAAGCCAGACAAATAATGAAACTGCAATGTGATCTATTTGAATTTCTGACCAACTGTACCTGATGTCCCTCAAGAAAAAAAAAAAGCCCCAGCAATGTCCAACATCACTTAGTTGTTTGGTTGAGCAAATTTGTTAGTCTCTGGCTATGTAGCAGGGCAAAGGAGGCAGCACTGATGGAGTTTAAGGAGTAGTTTTTGTAAAATTATAACTCCTAAACATCAAATAAAGGACATAAGTAAAAAAACAAATCCCTACTTCAGAAAAGCCCACATTAGAATGAAATTTTGAACTCATATATGACTTCTGTTCCTGATTACATTCTGATTTCATACAGTGCCACTGTGCACTAGATACTGTTATTTGATACTGCAGTTGACTTATGCTTTGCTCGGAAGAGTAAGGAAATCTCTGTGGATATTGCAGTTTAGCTTAACACAGCACAAGAGGAAAGGGGGGAGAAAGCACTCCTGTTGGCACAGCACACAGCACAGAAAATTATGAGAAATCAGAAGCTGGAACAGGAGCGACAGAGGAGCTGCACTATGTGCAAGGCAGAGAAGAGAGAAAGCTCAAACAGGAGGAGGAGTACCTATGTCAGTAGTATGCATGTAACCTTTAACTGTACAACATAAACATTAGATATGTTTCGTATGTGCGTTTTTTCACAATAGTATCATAAGTGATGATGCTATTAAGGAAAACCTTGTGGAGTTTTAGAGGTTTAAGAACACATTGGTAGGAGATGACTACCACACAATGATTCTTCATAACACCTGCACATGTTGAAATACTCTGTATTTTTTTCAAGTGTTCCTCACACTGCAGCATATATGCTGTCCTGATCTTGCTGCTCTTCCCCCTCCTTTCCTGCTTAATTTACCCATACCTTCCCACAGCTGCCTTCCCAGCATACAGCATCATTTTTCCCCTCACATTTCCTCAGGCTGCTCTAAAATGGTGTAACATACATGGTGCTGCAAAGACAGCTCTCATTATATTATTTCCAGCTTGATGACAGACCTCTGGAACCAAATGGATCTGCTATAACATCATACAATACTTTCTGGCCCCAGTACCAGAAAGCTTTATGTATTTCTCTCAAGATAAGAAAACTGCTTCCTGCACTGAAGGCCAGCAGTCCCAGCCTCACTACCTCTGCTTTCACACCAACCTGAACCATATTGTAAAACCCCATTTTCCACACAGAGCAAATATGACCTAAATGCAGTTTCCATTTTTACATTTCTGAAAGGAATGAATGCCATGATAAATACTATAAACAGCTCGCCATGAACAGTGGCAAACCTAACCGTGCTACTTGTGTTTCAAACAGTATCAACACCTGGAAGGAGATGAAAAGGTAGGAAAGGATGTTTGTCTTTCCTGGCTTGAGAGATCAAAATGGCATGTAACATTGTTCAATGGCAGAAATATCATCCTGTGTTTTCTGGAGTGCATCCTGTAACATTCAGTCCTCATCTGCTTAAGGAATGCTATGCGCAAACACAAAACATGAGTTTCTGCCTCTGATGATTATGAATGTAGCCTCAGTAGGGTTTTTCTGTCATATAAACTTCCCATAGCTGGTTTACTGCACAATCATTCAAGGTAATGAAGGAAGTCCTGATGCCATTCTTACAGAGCTGCTGTCTCCAAGATAAGGCGATGCCGTCTAGAGAGGTGGAGCAATTCTGCCTCAAACCAGTATTAAGGTCTTACTGATGGAACAAGAAAGTCCTTGCTGTTGCTGAGTATTATCTGCCTTCTACTCAGCTCAGTGCCATCTCTAAAATTTAGTTCCTGATTTCAGTCATATTTTCTTTCACATTGTACTTTTCATTGCCCAGTTAAGTGCAGCAAATGATATTGAAAGTATCCATGAGTGTTTGGAAAACTATTTCTGTTCTTGAAAATAGGTATTTGGTTTTGCCTGAAAACCCTGTGCATTTTGGAGGTAGCAGGAGGGAAAAAAAAATAAAATAAAAAAGTTAAATGCACAAGTAAACTATTAATAGCCAAAAAAATTTTGCTTTCCATGCTTTTCATACCTGCCAGGCAATTTTCAATCTGGGATTAATGCACATAGTCAGTATAGAAATGGCTCACCTCCTTCACTTACCTATCTGACAGAGGGTCCTTCTCCCATTCCAGATGGGAGGAAAAGGTACCTGACTTGCACAGAACCTCCTTGCTATACACAATAGGATAAGTGGGCAGGGACCAAAAACGATCTCCCATAACACTTCAGCTGTATGGCAAAAAAACCAAGCTAGAATGCCTGTGTAGTATTGAGAATTTTATTCCTTCAGTGCATTGAGGTATCAAATTAGTTCAGCCCCTAAAGGCAGTGATCACCATCTCAGTAAAACTGGTGAACAAGTTCAGCAAACAAAATTCTTCCAAATCAAATAATTTAACCAACAGGCTACTTATTTATAAGAAAATATGTCATTTTAGCAAATCACACTATTACCATAGTGCCTCACTGAATATTAATCTAGAAGTAACTTTTAATTTCAGGTCTCTCTGAATTGAGAATTGTCAGTTGCTATGTTAGCTTCTGAACCATTTTGGGTGGGTTTTTTAGCAACAACTAATCAATGTCCAAAGATTACAGCATTTTAACAATCCTTACTTAGCTCTACTGCAATGACAACCAGGGTATGAAATAAAAGCTCTAGACACTCCTATTGGCACATATATTACACTCAGTATATTTGCAAAGGACTTAAACTTATCCTAAAACTGTCGATTTCTGAGGTTTTGTGTCAATGTGTATCCTGCTGTGCCAGAATACATACAGTTCGGCAGCGTCAGACATGCAACATCAATTCTAAATAAACAGGAGGACACAAAGCTCGCATTCTCAGAGCTATTATAGAAATTGCAGGCTTCATCCAATCTTAAATCCCAGTGTTCACTTAAAAGCTCTAACCATATAATTAAATGTAAGTCAGTTTAAAAGTGGACAATTTTCAGGCTTTATACAATGCTATTCAGTAAAGCATCCAGCATTTCTGTTCTTTTTATCTTGGAGGGCTGACAGATCCTTGTCAAAACCAGGATCTTCCTGGTAAAAAGTTTTAACACTGAGGAAAAGGTACAACAGTGTAGGAGGAGATGCTTAAAAGAGAATATATATCTAGCTTGCTTTCTTCAAAGCTAGAGTTCTTCCCTTGTATGAGACATACTGAGGACAAGTTTAAACCAGGGTAACTCTTCTGTAGTCTAATGGCCTCACACCAAGGAGTATTCTGACCCAAACTGTCTGAGACATGCCTGAGAAAATAACCTCCAATTTTCCTCACGGTCCTGCTGCACAGAAGTAAATCTTTCTTGTCACTCCCTCTAGCTCTCACATCTTAAGTTTTGTCTAGAAATTTTTCCCTGGCTTTCTTCAATGCCTAATGCCACTCTTTGCAAAAAAAGGCCAGATTAGATTGTCCTTTGCTCTCTGGATGTTAGTGTTAGAAGAACATAAAATCATAGAATAGTTAGGGTTGGAAAGGACCTTAATATCATCTAGTTCCAACCCCCCTACCATAAGCAGGGACACTACACACTAAACCATGCCACCCAAGGCTTTGTCCAACCTGGCCTTGAACACTGCCAGGAATGGAGCATTCACAACTTCCTTGGGCAACACATTCCAGTGCCTCACCACCCTCACCTTATATCCAATCTAAACTTCCCCTGTTTAAGTTTGAACCCATTACCCCTTGTCCTGTCACTACAGTCCCTAATGAACAGTCCCTACTCACCATCCTTATAGGCCCCCTTCCGATACTGGAAGGCTGCTATGAGGTCTCCACGCAGCCTTCTCCTCCCCAGGATGAACAACTCCAACTCTCTCAGCCTGTCTTCATATGGGAGATGCTCCAGTCCCCTCATCATCCTCATGGCCCTCCTCTGGACTTGTTCCAACAGTTCCATGTTCTTTTTATGTTGAGGACACCAGAACTGCACACAATACTCCAAGTCAAGTTTCACGAGAGCAGAGTGGAGGGGCAGGATCACCTCCCTCGACCTGCTGGTCACGCTCCTTTTGATGCAGCCCAGGATACCGTTGGCTTTCTGGGCTGCAAGCGCACCCTGAAGCTGGCTCATGTTCATGTTCTCATCGACCACCATCCCCAAGTCCTTCTCCACAGGGCTGCTCTCAATCTCTTCTCTGCCCAACCTGTAGCTGTGCCTGGGATTGCTCACACCAGGCTGGAGGACCTTGCACTTGGCATGCTTAAACTTCATGAAGTTGGCATCAGCCCACCTCACAAGCGTGTCAAGGTCCCTTTGGATGGCATTCCTTCCCTCCAGCGGATCCACCAAACCACACAGCTTGGTGTCATCGGCAAACTTGCTGAGGGCACACTCAATCCCACTGTCCATGTCAGTGACAAAGATGTTGTACAAGACCGGTCCCAACACCAATCCACCAAGATCAAGATTGCACACCACTCGTCACTGGCCTCCAGCCGGACACTGAGCCATTGACCACAACTCTTTGCATGCGGTCATCCAACCTGTTCTTTATCCACTGAGTGCCCCACCTATCAAATTGATGTCTCTCCNGCCTCCAGCCGGACACTGAGCCATTGACCACAACTCTTTGCATGCGGTCATCCAACCAGTTCTTTATCCACTGAGTGCCCCACCTATCAAATTGATGTCTCTCCAATTTAGAGACAAGGATGTCATGGGGGACAGTGTCAAACACTTTGCACAAATCCAGGTAGATGACGTCAACTGCTCTACCGGCGTCCATCAGTTCCGTAGCCCCATCATAGAAGGCCACCAAATTGATCAGGCAGGATTTCCCCTTGGTGAAGCCATGCTGGCTGCCACCAAGCACCTTGTTGTTTTCCATGTGCCTTAGCATGCCTCCCAGGAGAATCTGCTCCAAGATGTTGCCAGGCACAGAGGTGAGACTGACTGGTCTGTAATTCCCTTGGTCACCCTTTTTCCCTTTCTTGAAAATGGGGGTTATATTCCCCCTTTTCCTGTCATTGGGAACTTCCCCTGACTGCCATGATTTTTCAAGTATGATGGCCAGTGGCTTAGCAACTTCATTCACCAGCTCCTTCAGGACCTGTGGATTGATTTCATCAGATCCCATGGACCTGTGCATGTTCAGGTTCTTAAGATAGTTTTGAACCAGATCCTCTCCTGCAATGTGCCTGGGGTCATCATTCTCACAGTCCCTATGTCTGACTTACAAAACTTGGGTGGTGTGGTCAGAGCCTTTCCCATTGAAGACTGAGGCAAAGAAGTCATTCAGAAACTCAGCCTTCTCCAAATCCTATGTAGCCTGTTCACCCGATAGCTTCTGGAGATGGCCTGTGCTGTCCCTGGTCTGTCTTTCACTCACATTGTACCTATATAATCCCTTCTTGTTATCCTTAACATCCCTAGCTAAGTTTAATTCTAACTGGCCTTGATTTTTGGAGTCCTGCTATGCTTTCTTTTCTAATCAGAAGAAGAGATGCTAACATAAATCAATTGCTTGACTTGAGGAGGGTTTTTAAAGCTAAGTAAAACAAATTGTGTTTTGTTAAAGAAAAGCTCTTTGTGGGAGATGAAGGGGTATTGGAGACTGGTAAAGCAAAGGAGAAATGAAACCCTAACATACAGGTAGAAGCAGCCTACTCAGAAAAGAAAATATTGTCATTTAGCTTTATAAACCATAAAGCAGCTTGTTTTTCAACTTGAGTTATATTCTTTTTCAGCTGAGATCTATTTTAATCTCAGTGGAACTTGGCTCACTGAGGCTTTTGTGCACTTAGTACACCCAGATCTACATTATAGAATAAATGGAACCATATTAATTTCCATACTTCTACATAAGAATTTAAGTATGTGTAATACTTTTAGTCATTATACTATTCTTGAAATTGTTTCAGTAAGAATACACTCAGGTAAATTCCCTTTCACAATAACCTGTAGGTTTTTATCTACAAAAAAAAAAAAAAGTGCTCTTAGTGTTAAGTATTCACACATATTATAATCTGTTCTAGAAGATACCTGAAAATCTTGATATTTTGTTGTGAAATCAATTAATAATGAAGATTAAAGACTGCCTAACCTAGCTGAAAAGTCAGTTTAAGAAGCAGTGATACACTGCAACATTAAAGAAAAGATTCCAAATCATGGCAATCACTATGAAACATCATTCAAACCAAAATAACAAAAAACTTTAAAGTGGACTTATAAAAATCTCATATTCAGACAAATTCTCTACTTCAAATGTTTTATCACCATGCAGTATGAAAAGGCATCCTCTATCCAGTTTAGCATTCAGCTAATTATCATGCAAAAAAAACCAAACCAAAACAAAACAAAACACACCCAAACCACCACGGTCCTTTGTACTGGATAATTTTCATTTCCATGAAGAATTCCAATGTAATGTCATTATTCGATACATTTAGGGTCAACAGATCAGACAAGATAAATGATCTATAACCAAGAACAGAATCTGAGTTTAAGTATTTGTTTCTCCTTCTCCT
The DNA here is from genome assembly GCA_002631895.1 of Agapornis roseicollis. Lineage (NCBI taxonomy): Eukaryota > Metazoa > Chordata > Aves > Psittaciformes > Psittacidae > Agapornis > Agapornis roseicollis. Next base: position 200,304 of record NDXB01011662.1, on the reverse strand, counting down.
TTTGTTCCCTCACTTATGTTTTTGTAGGACATGGCTCTTCTCCCCATCACTAACATCAGTGCAATAAATTTTTTCACTCTGCATCTAGTGCTATTGTAGTGGTTAATCCGTATTATTTCTGTATTACTTTACATACAGATTCTAAGCCATATTTTCCACGTATATGGGCATGATGCAAACCTCTGACATCACTAGAATGATTTAACACAGATTGAAAAAACCCTGCAGTTTAATTTGATGATTAAATGTCTCTTATTCATGTAAACATATAAAACTTCAGGGGAAAAAAATGCCATTATCACATTTCTTTTCAGGACTTTCCAGAAAGACATGCATCATTCATCTTGTTCTCATAGTAGCCTGACAATCCAAATCCATCAAGATAGAAATCCGCAGAGCAAGCACACTTTTCTACAGTATTCCTGGGTATCAAGCCATCATCATACAAAAAACAAACCAAAATCAAGCATCACAGTACACGACTGTTAGTAATAGCAGTACAGACATGCACCCACCAAAAGCAAGTTTGAATATTGAATAAGAGAGGGGTAAAAATTTTATCCTACTGCAGCAAGTTTTGACAACTTTTATTATTTTAGAATTAGATTCCATCTCCTTCCCCTCCTCTTTTTTTCATATTATTATCAAAATACAATATGGAGCGTTCAGCCATTATGAACTTAGGTACAGCAAAATGCATCGTACAAACTGCACCATCCATAGGATACCTGAAGTGACAGATCATGCCTTCGGTTTCTGAAATAAAGCTGAGACTTTTGCTATATGTCTTGAACAATGCCTTCTGCTGGCTACAGAGGAAGAGAGAGCCATTGCTGACTCTTTAGAAGTTAAAACCCTTCACACCCCACCTCTCTAGGACACTGAACACATAGCTAACTGATATCTACCACACCACCTCTTCGCATCCCAACTTTCCTCAATACCATGTTGAATTGAAAGGACTAAACTCTCATTTACTTGTTTCCTAATTGGAAAGAAGGTGCTTTTTTCTTCTTAGACATGTAGAATTGTACGTAATTCGTGAATAATATGAAGTCATAATTCTGACCAGCCCTTTTCTGATCAAAAAAAAAGTTTATGAATACTGATATGAAAGACATGTTGTATGCTGAACTCCAATTCTTCTCTTGAATAGACTCCCACTCCTGTGAGTGGCTGAGAACAGGTCTGCCAAACTGGAGCTGGAGCTGGAACAATTCAGTCAGTCCAAATTGAAACATACTACTATTTATGCTTTTACACAACAAATATTTAAACAGTCAGAGGAATATACATCAAAAGTACTAATGCTGAAACAATACCTTTGGTTTACTACCCCACCACAAGTTATCAATATAACTTTATGAATAGGTATATTATCTATATGCTCAGCAAGCATACCTGTGCACAAGTCTTTAACAAAGAAAGCTAGGTTCACTTTTAATAAGAGCAATGAGACAAATTAAAACCACTATCCATTTCTTCCAAGTTATTATTGCTACTGGAAACATAAATGATTAACAACTTTCCAATGATGTTTGTAAATACTGAAATTGATTTCAAAGATAGGCAATAATACACTGAAACAAATCAATGCAGATCAGAAATACTTGTGACATATTCAAACATCGTGCAAGTAGCATATGTCTTCTTAACTGATGTAACATAACTCACACACTTACAAGAAAAAACCTTCTCCTATGATAAATATGGTTGATAATTTAAGATATTTGTTATATTACTGCTCACGTGCTGTCAACTGTAAATTTAAAAGACCATAGACTACACACTGAAAAACTCTGAACACTGAGTATTTGTGAATATTCTAATCCCCAGAGAATTAATACAGAGGAATGTGTACTACAAAGAATTACTAATTTGGGGATTTCTTCTTGTCTTTCCTTGGTCCTTCACTATTCTTCAAATATCTTTGGATAAAGAGATATTCCTCATGTCAGAATTTTATATATTTGTTTTAGCCCAGGGCTGAAATCATCACAAGGGCAGTGAATTGAAGTCTTAGGTTTGTAAAACTAGAAGGGAAAATTTGAACGTTCAGTAGCAAAATGCACATCTCTCAGCCATTCCCCTCCTTTATTTTATTTTTTTTTTTAAAGACAGAATCTGTACAATATGTCATGCCTTTTGTATTTACAGAATAGTGTTTGTCTCTTTAGACTCGCCCCTTTGGCATTTTCACTGGGACACACAACATTTGACAAGAAGATAGACGCCTCATTAGTAAAATATTTCAATTCGTGAAAATGAAAATTAAGATGCATAGAAACACAAATATGATCTATATGTCTGTATTGTAGCAGATCAAGTAAGCTTCAAGGAAATCTCTGAACCAGAGTAACAAATGTAACTGAAAATTAGAAAATGGATTGTATTTTTTTTTTTTTTCTCAGAAAAAGCAGCTTTTTTATTTCAACTATTAAAGTCTTATATATGACAACTCTTTTACCAACCTGGCCTTTGTGGTTGCACACAATTACATTTTCCTCTGACTGTTGCTATCACTTACTCTCTTGGAATTGTCTTAAAACTACTGGGAACTTTATGCTATTAGGAAACTGGTTTAGCATTAAGCATTAAAAGTAGAAAAATTAAATTATTATTATTAGGTAAAAGTAAACAAATAATTAACTTTGCTCCAGAGTTAGATGGTGTGTCTGCCTGCAATTTGCAATCAATTTTTAAGTTGTCTCCCTGGGCTTTTTGCAAGGCACTCCAATTTTGATAATATACAGATCATGTAGGCTCTGTGCCTGAGCCTTCTAGACAATGCCTGCTTCACTTGCAAAAGCTCCACATTTTTCTACTGCTAACATATATTTGAAATGGAATTATGAGAGCATTCCCATACCCTACTGTATCTGCATCAAGGTGTTATTAAAGCCAGCAAACAGGTAGATGAGATAAATGAAGGATTGTTTTTTCTCCTAGCAGAACGGTATTAAAGCAATTCCTTCAACATGGACTCAATTTCAGTAGGACACAAGATGCATTAACAATCTCTGAGTCAATCTTCCAAAAACAAGGAATACAATTTTGATGGTGTACAAACCAATGAGTAATTTACACTATATATACATGTTACACATATAATGGGTGCCACCTACATTAGTGATTTGTATGCTTCTTCATATATATGCCCTCTGATCTTATAAGATTGAGATTGATGCATCAAAGGGGATGCATCTGGTTTTACATATAACTTCTATATATTCAATTAGCTTGTAATTTCTGAAAAAAATAACCAGTTAGTTCTTTCTGATGGCAACCATAGACAGTCAGTAAGGCAGGACAATGATAACATAGGACAGCAGGTGGGAAGCCTGTAGCAGAAGTTGAAACTGCCACTAATGGAAGCCTCTGAGGAAAAGTGAATGAAAACTACAGAGATTTAGTGGAAGAAATTAACTACACTGGATCCATTCTAAAAGGGCATGAAGGTGGGAACACAATTTACATATGAGTCTTCCTTTAATCTATTTCAATAGTTCTTTGAAAACTTTCTGTGGTATATTTCCATTTCTCTTGCTTAGAACTGGAGATATTTCAGTAGTTTGTTTCTCAACATCAAGGAAAAAAAATAATCTCTACAGTTCTACCTTAAAGTTCTGGTGAATTTAGGTATCAATCATCACAGGAAAAAGCTTAATTTATTCCCAGCTGGTTTTGGAAATACTAAACTAAAGGGAGCATGGGATGCACTTAAGAGTTCAATAAATTGGCCTCCAAACTCAGTTCTGCAGGAATCTATTGATCATGATCAATAAATGGCCATTAACAGAGCCTCCAATTAATTCTTCAACCCAGCAAAAGCAAGTGCTCTTGCCACTGCAAGTGAAGAATTCCCCTGTACTGCCCTGTTTGAAGAGCAAAGCACAGAATTCTAGCTAGAAATTATATCATACAGCATTTGAAGGAGGAAGCAAAGGAAGGTACCTGATCTCCAACAGAGAAGAATTTCAATTTTTATTAAAAAAAATATTCACCATATAGTCTGTGGCAATTCTTAATACACCTCAGTATAGCCAATAACAAGACTATTCTTATAGAGCAAAGAAAAATAAAATCTTTTTAAACCACCAGCTATATACAATCAAAACAAGATTATCAGCAATTAAGAGGGTTTTTTTTCCCCCAACTCCTAAAAAAAATATAAATAAATAAATAAATAAATAAATAATTAAAAGGCAAACTAAAGACTCCATTCAGCAGAAATGGAACTTTCTGCTTATATAAGATCTGGGATAAAACTGTGCATACCACCCCCCTGAGAACTTTAAAAAGACCATCAAATAATCCCTTGCAATCTTCTCACACATAACATTATTCCGGATGGTATCACCATGGCCAAGCTGAACTCTCTTCTGTATGTATCAAATGTCAGTCACTGCTACAAATCAAGAAAGTACTGCTATATCCAGCAGACCCTTCCCAGCACAAATCACAAGACAGAAATTTAATATAAAAGATCAAAATTTAATACTACCAAATAGTATTGCACACTCCAAATAATTAATCCTTAACAATATGCAATTACCTTATGTTACCTAGGTGAGTGACAAAGATTAGGGAGTAAAGACAACTACAACTAGTTTATTTCTGATTTTAAAGAATAAATCTAACTGAATATTCAGAACAAGAGAAACACTAAAAATGGAACAACCTTCAATATTTGTAAGTACCAAGCTTGTCACTTAATATTGTTTGTCATTCTTGTTTCCAGGTGTAATACCAGCATGACTGACACTTTTCCATTTCCATAACATCAAGTTCTGCAATGCTCAAAATCTTTCATGAAATACATGAAAGTGTTCAGAGTATATTCAGAGTGTAGAGAGAGCCTGCACTGGGCTGGTGAGGGAGGGTGCGCAATGGGCAGGGCTGCACTCGGCGCTCACTGGTGCAGGTCCTGCTGCAGCAGGGGCTGAGCTGCGGGGAGGCTGTCAATAGGATGAAAGGTGTCAGGGGAGCTGAGAGAAAGCAGCACTGCTTGCTCCAGGCAAAACTGTGCAGAGGCCTCAAGCATCCATTGTAGCTCATGGAGGAAAGAAGGAGGCCGCTAGCCCAGGTAGCTGGGAAACAGCAACAAAAAAGCCATCAAAACAAGGAGGAAGAGGACAGTTAAAAGCAACGGGCTCCCCCTAAATCTGATGTCCCCGCCCAGAACCGCTTCCCTGACCTGCAGGGGGCTGTTGATGAAACGCACTCGCACCATGTGCACCTGGTGGTGCCAGGAAAAAGCAGCGGGTTGTAGTAGTGGGGGACTCTGCTTTGAAAGGCACAGAGGCCCCCATCTGTCGCCATGACCCAGTCTCAAGGCAGGTGTGTTGCCTACCAGGGGCATAGATCAGGGATGTTGCAGAGAGGCTGCCTGCTCTAGTAAGTCCCATGGACTATTTATTACCCACTTCTAGTGATACACGTGGGTGCTAGGGACATAGATAGTAGTAGCCTGGAGGACATAAAGAAGGACTACAGAGCCTTGGGAGAGGTGGTTAGGGGCTCTTGAGATCAGACTATCTTTTCATCAATTCTCCAGGATACAGGGGAGGACCCTAAAAAGGCTAGGAGGATTGGCCAGGTTAATAAATGGCTAGAAGGGTGGTGACATAGTCAGAGATTTGAGTGTCTTGAACACAGGACGCAATTTAGGAGGCCAGGTGTACTGGGGGTTGGTAGAGCTGGCCTGACAAAGAAGGGGAAGAGTGGGCTTGGTAGGAGGCTTGCCAGGCTGGTCAGTGATGCTTTAAACTAGATGTGTTGGGGGATAGGGGCATCATTCCATCCTAACACTCACAGTCAGTTGCCAGCACCTATAATAAATGCTCAGAGCAATGTAGAGATATTCCAGCTGCTACAGCCAATGAGCTGGCTTCATTTGGAGCTCAGCTCAGATGCCTCTATACAAACACCCATAGCATGGGAAACAAACAAGAGGAATTAGAGATGTGTGCATGTCTAAGGGGGTATGATATAATGGGTATCACAGAAAAATGGTGGGATGGCTGCTATGACTGGAGTGTTGAAATGGGTGGTTACAGGCTCTTTAGAAAAGACAGGCCAGGCAGGCAGGGAGGGGGAGTTGCCCTTTATGTTAGGGATAGGCTGGAGAATATGGAACTCTCTCTGGGGACAGGGGAGCAGTTAACAGAGAGTTTGTGGGTCAGGGTTAAAGGGAGAACAGCGATGGGAGACATAACTGTGGGGATCTGTTACAGACCGCCTGATCAAGAGGACTCTGTGGATGAAGAGCTCCACAGAGAAATAGGAAAAGCCTCAAGCTCGCAGGCCCTTGTTCTCATGGGGGACTTCAAACACCCTGACATCTGTTGGAGCGACGGCACGGCCCGGCACAANTCAAGTCAAGAGGACTCTGTGGATGAAGAGCTCCACAGAGAAATAGGAAAAGCCTCAAGCTCGCAGGCCCTTGTTCTCATGGGGGACTTCAAACACCCTGACATCTGTTGGAGCGACGGCACGGCCCGGCACAAGGGATCCAGGAGGTTCCTCGATTGTGTGGAAGACAACTTCCTTCTGCAAGTAACAGAGGAGCTGACAAAGAGAGGTGCCCTGCTTGACCTCGTGCTCATCAACAGAGAAGGGCTCATTGGAAATGTGACACTCCAGGGCAGCCTTGGATGCAGTGATCACGAGATGGTTGAATTCAAAATCCTCAGGATAGTGAGAAGAGCGTGCAGCAAACTCACTGCCCTGGGCTTCAAGAGAGCAGACTTTGGCCTTCTCAGGAACCTGCTCAGTAAGGTTCCATGGGATATAGCCTTAGAGGGCAGGGGGGCCTAAGACTGCTGGATGATATGCAAGGATCAGCAGATAGAAGCTCAGGAACGGGTTCAAAATCATCTTAAGAACCTGAACATGCACAGGTCCATGGGATCTGATGAAATCCATCCACAGGTCCTGAAGGAGCTGGTGAATGAAGTTGCTAAGCCACTGGCCATCATACTTCAAAAATCATGGCAGTCAGGGGAAGTTCCCAATGACAGGAAAAGGGGGAATATAACCCCCATTTTCAAGAAGGGGAAAATGGATGACCCGGGGAATTACAGACCAGTCAGTCTCACCTCTGTGCCTGGCAACATCTTGGAGCAGATTCTCCTGGGAGGCATGCTAAGGCACAGGGAAAACAACAAGGTGCTTGGTGGCAGCCAGCATGGCTTCACTAGGGAGACATCCTGCCTGACCAATTTGGTGGCCTTCTACAATGGGGCTATGGAACTGATGGACACCGGTAGAGCAGTTGACGTCATCTACCTGGATTTGTGCAAAGTGTTTGACACTGTCCCCCACGACATCCTTGTCTCTAAATTGGAGAGACATCAATTTGATAGGTGGGGTACTCGGTGGATAAAGAACTGGTTTGATGGCAGCATGCAAAGAGTTGTGGTCAATGGCTCAGTGTCCGGCTGGAGACCAGTGATGAGTGGTGTCACTCAGGGATCGGTGTTGGGACCGGTCTTGTTCAACATCTTTGTCACTGACATGGACAGTGGGATTGAGTGCGCCCTCAGCAAGTTTGCCGATGACACCAAGCTGTGTGGTTTGGTGGATCCGCTGGAGGGAAGGAATGCCATCCAAAGGGACCTTGACATGCTTGTGAGGTGGGCTGATGCCAAGCTCATGAAGTTTAAGCATGCCAAGTGCAAGGTCCTCCAGCTGGGTGTGAGCAATCCCAGGCACAGCTACAGGTTGGGCAGAGAAGAGATTGAGAGCAGCCCTGTGGAGAAGGACTTGGGGATGGTGGTCGATGAGAACACGAACATGAGCCAGCTTCAGGGTGTGCTTGCAGCCCAGAAAGCCAACTGTATCCTGGGCTGCATCGAAAGGAGCATGACCAGCCAGTTGAGGGAGGTGATCCTGCCCCTCCACTCTGCTCTCATGAGACCTCTGCAGTTCTGGTGTCCTCAACATAAAAAGGACATGGAGCTGTTGGAACAAGTCCAGAGGAGGGCCATGAGAATGATGAGGAGGCTGGAGCATCACCTATATGAAGACAGGCTGAGAGAGTTGGGGCTGTTTAGCCTGGAGAAGAGAAAGCTGTGTGGAGACCTCATAGCAGCCTTCCAGTATCGGAAGGGGGCTTATAGGGATGGTGAGTAGGGACTGTTCATTAGGGACTGTAATGACAAGACAAGGGGTAATGGGTTCAAACTTAAACAGCGGAACTTTAGATTGGATATAAGGAAGAAGTTCTTTCCTGTGATGGTGGTGAGGCACTGGAATGTGTTGCCCAAGGAAGTTGTGAATGCTCCATCCCTGGCAGTGTTCAAGGCCAGGTTAGACAGAGCCTTGGGTGACATGGTTTAGTGTGAGTTGTCCCTGCTTATGGTAGGGGGGTTGGAGCTAGATGATATTAAGGTCCTTTCCAACCCTAACTATTCTATGATTCTATGACTCTCCAACACACAACATTTTCAATGTCAATGTCAAAGTTATCAGCATTAAGGTAAAATAATGCCTGTGTCATCAGTAACCCTCTATGTCATATAAGGGTAAAACATCCAGAGTTGTTCTTTTCTTCCATCTGTTGGATAAATTAAAAATTGTAGGAGCTGATCATCAGTTTTCCAAAATTATTTATGTCTATCAGCTGCCTCAAGTGTTAAAACAAGTTTCAGAGATAAGCATACTTTATACAAACCTATTTTCAACTGGATCCACTTGGACATCTTTTGCTGCTGGGTGGTTCCATGCCATGTTCCTCCCACATGAACCACTAGCATAACACCAGTTGGTAAGCTTAAAGCTCATGTTCACCCTCCAGAGTCTGGGCTTTAGCAACTACTCCCAAAAGCAGAGACTGCACAGACCAGTCCTGTCATCAGTCCAGTGTCTGCTCCTTGAACTGCTGATTGTAAACTGTTCAGCTTGAGTTTTCTGGCATGCACCGGAACTATGTGGTTGAATACACTGAGAGACACAGTACACACACAGGACTGACTGGCATCACTCATTTTTTTCATAGCATAATAAGTAAGGTTCTTTGGAAACTAATTAACAACTTCACCTGCTTTGCCCTTAAAAAAAAAGAGCAAGAATGCCATCCCTGCTTCCTATTCTTCATCAATCCACTCTAAATGGTTTATGGTGCATTTTCCCTCACCTTCTGTCAAGCAGCCTGAAATAAGCGCCTTGTTGGAGGGTGCAGATGGCCAGGACAAGAAGAGGAGAAAAAAAAAATTAAAGAGAATTAAAATTAAAGGATATTTTCTCCCGAAGAATTCTTATTTAACCTTCATGCACAGGGAAAAGCTTGTTCAGGGCTAGCAAGATAGTTTGTTTCACATCTAGCAGCTTATCCTGTAAGACAGCCATGAGACTGCAGACTGAAAATCTGGTCTCTTGCATGGAAATAGGATTTTGGTCCTGAGTAGGGCCAAATGTAGGAGATTGAATACAGGCTGAACTCCTGGAGACTGCAAATTGCAAATAAGTGAAGCCAGGCTTTTGTGGGTTTGTTTTAATATACAGCGCAGCTTAAGGCCTGTTTTCTTGCAAAGTCATTTTCACAGAAATTCTACTTTTCTGTACTGCTATTTGTCATTCAACATCAAATAAGCTCTCCAGCCATGTGATATCAGATAACTGCTCCTAAATCTGTTTCAAAACTCTTTTAAAGGTGATGTAAAGCATTTAGAAATTATAAAGCTAATAGCAATCTCTTCGTTTGAGTCTATAATCACCTGTGAATGTCTTCCACTTCTACTCCTCCCCACATATCAAAAAATGTTCCATCAGATTATGTAGAGGGAGGAAGTCTCATGCAGCTCAACACATGACCAACACAATGCTTTTTTCTCCTGATTCCCCTTTCACCAACAGGGTGCAGCTAGATGGCTGTCCTATAAGTGCAGGTGTGTCAGCAAAAATAATTAGGTAATGGTGTTCACATGTGCTGAGTACAACTACTTCCACATAAAGTCTTATTTCTATCTAAAAAACGTTGAACAAACATCCCTAGCAAAAGCATCCTCTCAGTGTCTACCTCTGAATACCTGAATGCTGCACTATAAATCCTTTATTGTACAGTGATCTTAGTGACACCAATGGCCAATTGCCACCAAGATGAAAGAACATAATGTGCACTGTTCATTTCAGCATTTTAGGAAAATTGGTAGAAAAAGTGTACCTTGAAACATCATGCAAGAAATTAAGTACGCTTCTCCTGGCAGCATTAGGTAAAAAACAAAAGATAAATTTCAGCATAATATAAAAGGAAAGTAAAAAGATATTACAAAGTAATTATTATTACTCAACTAAACAAACAGAATGGTATTACTTGTGTTTCAAAGGTCCAGGTGTTCTGTAATCTTTCCTACTGAAGTCAGACAAATTTATGACAGCTGATGATCTAATACAGCTTTAATACTTGCAGTGTATTGAAAACTATTTTTGTAATACACAAAAAAGGCCATTCGGTGTCCATGTGTAGACCCCAGGCATGTTCAGATCAAGAGAGCTGGCCTCTGCATGGGACATGTTTTCATTACTTAATCAGAAATCTGTTAAAATGTAGGAACACAGTAAAATCTGTGACAAAACACAGGTATCTGCATTTGGAAAGCGGTCTTCCCGAAGTTCTTCCAGGTTCCTTTTATTGCAGTTGTAGAGTTTCACACAGTTTTGCTCTTTTATATACTAACCATAATATCATCACATATAGATAGGTTATAAAGGTTTTTTTTTATAAAGACTGCATAAAAATCAGGGTCCTCTACAAGGTACACTGGAATGCACATCTAGTCTGCTTTACTAGGGGAAATCTGAACAAAACCTGTCCCAGAGCAAAACAGCTGCCTATCCGTGCCTGGGCTATATTTCATTACTATTTTTAACAATGAACGGCAAAGCAGGGGTAGTCAAGTGCATATTAACACGCACGCCTCGCTTGGAACTTCTGGCTTCATTGACTAAAAAGCTGAAAGTGTCAGAGAAGGTAGCCATGTAACAGCAGTCAGGAAGAATGCAAACAGGAGCTCCTCATTAATGTGTGCAGTAACAAGGCATTTCTGAGATAGCACTATGCAGTCACCTTTTCCAGAGGTGGAAAAGAGGAAGATCTTGAAGAGTATGCACCACTGCTGAGCCCCAAAAGCTCCTAAAAACTTCTGTGGCCCAGCAGCTTTGGAGGCCGCTTTTCTTATTGGAATGAGTCTCATTGGAGTACGTTTAATTTAAGTCCCTGAAGTTAACACCATTAGAAGATACACTTCCTTGTTGATTAAAAATTAAACACACAAGTATTTCAAAGCTTTTGAAATAACTTAGAACTAATGAAAGACTAATTGCTTCACTACATGGCTTCATATAATGATGTATAAAAAATTGGTGTCAACTGTCTTATGTCAATTTTTGCATCAGTTAATTACATGTTTTCCATCAGTCACCCATAGTCACAGTTAAACATGAGAATATTCTTATAATTAGTTTTCTGGTTTAGAGACAGAGACAACTGAAGGAAGTGTTAAAACTTGATATTTTTGTTATTAAGCTGGAACAATCATTACCATCATCTTAGAAACCAACACCATAGCTAGTTGGCTAATGGTATCGTAGTTATATTGCTGAGGCTTGATTCACCATTAGAAAATGCCCATTTTTAGCAAATGCAAGTACACAAATTTCAATTAGTTGTTTTTTATTTTTTTTTAAAAAAATACCATGAACAACATCTAGTTATTTAACAGATTAATAAACATTGAAATTTCTTTGACAAGAAGTCTAAAGTGAAATTAGTAGGTAATCACTACTAATCATGGAAATAAAGAACAAGGACTGGAGAGGAGGTACTTTCGTCATGTCTTTTACATTTCTTACTGATAGGAGAAAGTCTGCACAACACCAGTATGAGATCAGTATGTAACAACTGTACAAATGCCATTTGAGACATAGTTAGTAAGCAAATCCCATGTAAACAGCTGCACTGAACTGAGTTTCTTACATAAATAATTAGCTTAATTTTAAAAACAAGAATAAAGAGTTCACAACAGGTCTATCTTAAAGGCTTCCCAAATACCAAGTGAGCAATTACAAGACTAGTATACTAGAACTAGAGCTGCTGCTCTCTGGCTCCAAACTAAAGTTTGTGCTTCAGCAAGACTGGGAAGTCAAATCAAGCTGAGATTAAACAGACACCAGAGAGACAGAGTGAATACCAGGAGCTGTTTCAGAGATAGTCAAGGGATATTGCAAAGCAGCATCTCAGACTTTGAAGCATTCCCTCCCATCCTTCCAGAGAATGAAATTCTTACAGAAAACCAAAATGCACACAGAACAACACCAGAAAAAATCACTACCACAAATGTATCTTCATATATCAAAATATAGATGTTTATCTCTTGAGCCAAATTTATTTTTCCTCAAAAATATCTTATTCTAAAATTTTAGTTTATTTCTGCAAGGATACAGTCAGGAACAAAACTGAAATCAGCGGATCTAATTCAATCCATCTGAAATAAGCAGGAAAACTCCAGCCAAAGGCTTCTCCTGGGTGTGCAAGCCCTAGGATTTAACTCTGAAAAAGCAGTACCCCATGGTACTCCAAAACATACAGTAGATACATATATAACCTTAGAATTGCTCCAAGTCCTAAAAGCTTATGAGAAACTTAATTTCACTATTACCGAGGAAAACAGCAGTAACTGGATCCAGATGTTCCTTAGGCTGCTGAGGATTATTTTTAGAGCAGACTCCCTGGGGATTACTACAGGTAGTCACATTCCTTACCAGCTACCAGCAAACACCATAACTGACAAGAACCAGACACATAACACTGCATTTTCACAAATTACAGAAAATTCTCAAATCACAGAAATGCATGAGGGGATGTTGCAGTTTTGAGAATAATGGAAATAGCAAAACTAACCCAAGAGATTTTCAGATCTCTACCACAAGCCTTTGCTAGATTGAAATATGACTTCCACATCTCTCAGATTTCAGTTTGTACATGACTGAACTAAGTCTCTGAAATTACCTTTAAACAACAACAAAAAACAAACCCAAAACACACAAAAACCAAACAATAAAACCCAAACAAAATTCAAGAATACCCTCCCTCACCCCGAAGAACAGAATGCACTGCCTGGAATATTGAAAAGAAAGAATACTTGAGCTGCCAGTCCTGTCAAGCACCAGGACCCTGGAGCCTTCTGCATCTTAATACAGCAGGACTTATAAGACAAACAAACGAGTCATGCTTCTGCTCCCACACACTCAGGTACAGTCAGAAAGGCCAGAGCACAAATCCTTCCACTGCTAAGCCACAGGCTCAACCTCCTCTCCAGGAATGTGCAGCTGTGTGACAAGCATAACCTCTGCCCTAGGCAAGGACGACTCCTTCACCAAGTGCTGCTAGAGCTCTGGAGCTCCACCTATCATTTGCCATAAACACAAGGTCAGTCAAGTACAGCTCTACTTTGAGCAGAGAGAGATCTAAAAGTAAGACTTTTACTACCAGTGTTAAATGCAGCCTAACCTCCAGTGAGTTGAGTGCAACAGTACCTCACTTGAAGGAGTCGCATGGGCACCTCTCAGTTCAGACTCTTTGCCTCTTCAGAGCTTTTACAGATTGCTCATCAAATTTCTCAAGAGTGGATCCTTTTCAACTGCCATTTTATTCCCTGGAATGAACCTGAAATATGATGGACATGAAAAGGAATAATAAATTGCATCACGCACAATTGACAAAAGTCATATGCACGCACAGAATTCTGCTGCATATGTGCTTCTCTTGCATATCTGAACTTGAATCTCAGCCTGTCCTAGACATGACACACGTGGCAATAACAGCCCACACTGCTCTGTACTTCGTTGCTCTATGGTGCAGCTGAATAAACTGTATTCAGCTTTCAAAGAAACAAAAGACTTTTTCCAAGCCTAGGACCTTAGTCTTTTAACTAGATGCAACAATGTGCCCTCTATACGCTCCCAGCCATGCTAACTGATAAGGCAATAGACATTTGTAAGCAGAACCTGTTTCATATTTTAACCTATCCCCATTTTAAATAACCAGAAAACAGTTTTATTACCATTTATACATAAACTTTCAGGCATTAGTTCCATTATACTGTAAGATTTAACCTTTATTCAGATCATTCTCTCTAAAACATGATCTTATTTCACCACTGCCTGAAGTTTTCTAGCTGTGTGGCTGGCATTTTCCAGTGATGATGAATTTGAACCTCCAAAAAGGCTGAAAACAACCACCAGAGGCTGGGGGTGGCATGGTGTCAGGGTCAGGCAGAGGGAAATATCTGGTGTAGGTGACTGAACACATGACCAGTTTAGGCACCTGTATTCCTCGGTCTGCTTTTGATTATTGTCTAACATATTTTTGTTGAAACAAGATTTTAGAATTATAAATCTAATTAGAAGATTTCAGAGCTGTTTTCAGACTTCCTCTCATCTTTTCCTCATGCATTGAGTAAGCTTTTCTGAAAAGAAAGGGTTTAAAAAAAACCATGAGGAATCTTTAAACACTAAATTCTGCCTCTGTTTAGAGCTACAAATTATTCATTTTACCTTCAAATACGATGTACTCTTACTGTGAGGGTGAAGTATATTAAATCAGTAAGGATCCTACTCTGCAACTTTGAAAGGAAATAATTTGAACTGCTTTTAGAAAAAAATACACCACTTTTTTGTTAGCATGACCCCAAAGAAAACTCCACTTTAAAATCTTCATGTGAAATACTGTTTCTAAATTAAGAGGCTGAAAAGATTTTTCTCCTGTTTTGCTTATGTCTTCCCTACCCGCACATACTACTAGCCACCCTGGCCAGCAGCAGCCTCTCTCTGCCCATCTCATGGCCCAGTAGGATATGATGGTGCCAGATACACACTATAGGCTCTTTGGACAAAACCTGATAGTTCTCCCTATAATCAATGAAGCAACATATTGGGGCAGTTCAGTTTGTTCAGAGGTAAATTTAGAAAAATTCTTTGAAGTACAATCTGACATAAAATCACTTCATGGAAAAAAAACAAAACCCCTAGTTTAGATGTTTCAGAGACAGAGCAGCAGTCTCAGCCCCATCTGCAATTTGTGCTTGTCACAGAGCAGAGGCGTGGGGGGGATGTTTTAATTCCCTGAGGGGGCTACAGCACTGTCGTCCTTTTGTTTTTTTCTATTGAGAATAGAACAATCCAGAATGGAATTTAGATACAAGACACTTCAATAGATAAAAGTCTCTATTGAAAGGAAGTTTCAAAATGTCAGAAATTTCATGGATATATACTCTGTTGCTTGATGTTGCAACACTGAAGTGATGAGTTTTGACATCTAGGTGTGCAAACCCAAAGTCAAATGACCGCTCCCTTTTTTGTTCTTGGCATGCAAGTCGGACAAGTCTTGTCAAGAAGAGCTGCCAAAGAAGCATGCTAAACCAGTACTGGCTCTACAAAGAGTCCTGGAAACTGTAGTTTTATTAATCAAAGCTAAGAATACAAAACTGAAGGAGGGGAGAACAGGAAAATGGATGTATGTGCTTGCTGCTTGGTGAGTTAAGTACCTCGTGACACCATAGTCAAAATGTGAGAGCTTAATCAATCTTTTTTAAGAAAACCAAGAAAAGGCACTCTTTTGCTTATTTATGAAACTGAAGAGATGTTAATAGTTTATGCCATTAAGATGAAAAAAATTGAAATTAAACAGATTTTAAAAACCCAAACAAATAAGAATTTCCCTTGTGGCTACCATTGCCTTAGGCCAGTAGCAGGTACAATGGGAGCACTGTATTTCATAAGACTAGAGATGACTGATAGCATTTTAAGCTGCTCAGAGCTTAGGCTGAATGTTGGAAATCAAATGGTTTCCAGTGCCAGTACATCCACAACTGCTGTGAAAGTGAAGTTATGAGCAGAATTAAGAAAAAAACATTTACTGTGTAGCTTGTGCAATTACTGTGTTAAACCAACATACAGTATTTCCATGAGCAAAATTTGCAGTGGAATGACTTACTACTTACTACTTACTACTACTGTTCAGTAATTTGAATTTTACTACCTATTAATAAGGTAAGAAACAAACATACTGAGAAAGATTTCATAAATTAAGCTGGAAATGTGACAAAGTTCACAGATGAAGTTCATGAAGTTCACAGATTTTGCAGATGTTGGGGGACAGGGAGAAAATACATGAATTGATGTCATGTATAAAATAGAGTTGCGTAAAAATGGGTCTATGATAGATCATTCAGTTAGCCTGCTTAAAAATCATAATAGTCAATATATGAGCTGCCCTAATTTGCTTTGGTTTTAATTAGTAAATCCTTTCAAGTAAACAACACCAAACAGGCAATATAATTTCATGTATATTTCCTCTGAGAACAGTTTCAAAGACCTGTTTATTGCTAAAGAATAATTTGGTGGCAAAAGATCAAAATATACAATACAATTAAAAATACAAACTTCTTTTCCATTGTGATTAGGTAAAACACAAATACAGATCGTCTCGAAGGTCATCACCCTGCCCCCCCAAAAAAAAACCCCAAACCTGGAATGTTTTTTGTGTTCATTTATATACCTGACTGCATCTGCTGTTATCTCTCACCCCTTCCTCCCAAGAAACATTTGTTCCCTGATGTTTGGAATTATAATCTGAAAACATGAATACTCAGTATCAAGGGATGTGATGTCAAAAAGATGCAAGCATTCAAAGATATTTTTTTTTTCTGGTCCTGCTATCAAAACTAAAATCTCATCAGTAAATATATCATTTGGATTTTATCAATCCAGTCCTGGTGGATCTTTGTTTGCATAAGAGAAAATACTGGCTAAATCCTTGTCTTGCTGTATTCATTAAGGTCTTTGAGGGTGATTGCCGTGGAAAAAAGGAGGCCATAGTCTGTTTACTGCAGTTGTAGTAGCAGTCTTTGCATACACAGAGTGAGGAAGATATAGCCTACACTCAAAATTGCCACATTCCCCAGTGTTCACTACAGTTCATTCAAATCTTTACATTTTTCATGTAAATGAACACAGTATTATGCATTTTAATTTTTTTTTTTTTTTTTTTAATCAATCCTCAGAAATAAGATGTGTAATTCCAGGCAGGAACAAGGTTTCTTTTGTACCATAACTTTAANATTTTTATATAAATAAACACATTATTATGACTTTTAATTTTTTTTTTTTTTTTTTTTTAATCAATCCTCAGAAATAAGATGTGTAATTCCAGGCAGGAACAAGGTTTCTTTTGTACCATAACTTTAAGACCTACATGGCCCTGCTGTGAGCTGAACAACCTGTGTGCCCAATACTAGTGTTCTGGCCCTTCCTGAAGCAGGAAAGTAACCCTGAGAACAATACACAACTGCAGCTCTGACTTATTCCAGTAATTAAGCTTCATCTTTCCCCGAATAAATAAATAATGAACTTCAGAAAACTTTAATATGAACACAACCTTAAGGGACATTTCTTCATATACATTTGAGTTCACTGCAAGACCAAACATGGACAACACTAGAAAGACAGTCCCAGTGTTATTTGACTAACAAATTATTTAACATGAAGGCATATTCGCTTCCAGCAGAGTCTCATTTAAGAGAGTCCCAATGTGACCCAGTTCTGTGCCCTCAGGTGAGAAACTTTAAACTTTCCAAAGTGCAAAATTTGAATCTAAAAATAGTTATTCTGCAATTAAAATAATTTTAAATAGCCATCACACCATATGTGCACAAGGAAGCAACAAAAATTTACAAGGGCAACCTAAGATTTTTCAACTATTTAGCATCTGAGACCTAACTTCCACAAACCTGCAAGGCTGCAAGACAATTTTTTAATCCTGATATTAAGAAAAATCTTTACTCTTATAATATGTACTTAGAGTTTGCAAAATACCCATATTCAAGCTATCTTCTAAGTTGTATCTTCTACAACACCGATTAGAGACCTGACTCTCTGTGTTATTTGAATGCTAATGTATTCTGCAGATAAATGCTGGGAAAAGTGAACAGATCACATTGCTCCAAGTATCAGATTAATTTTGAGATGAGTACACTGGAGCAAAACACCCAAAAGAAGCTGGAACACTTCATGTTGACAAGTGACAGACAGTGATCCAATACACTGGCTCAGAGACTGGCAATTAAAAGGGCAGACAGCCTATCTAGCTGCTATCCTTCAGGAGACAGAAGCCTAATTTCACAAGTTTGGTTTTCAGAACTGCTGCTTCTTATAACCATTCAAAACCCTCTTCAGTGACAGAAAAGGAGATGCTTTGAGCTTGGCAAGAGACAACAATAATGACAAACAGTGACTTCTGTTCTGTGCTCTCCTGTGGGGACATACGGTTACACAGGGAGCTGCTTTACTGTGCTGAATTCCCTTTCACAGATGACAGTTTGGGGAATGGCAAGGGAGCTGCTACTCACGCTCTTGCACAGATGGATGAGAAAAGGACACAGCGAACATCCCATACAGCAAGCTGAATTAGGAGTTAAACAGAGCCAAGAAACGGGTTTATGGTGTTTACTCCTTCCCAGTAAGGGAAAATAAGCTGAATTTTAATTCTCAAGCTGAAAATAGCTAAGTGAAATTGAACATTCACTAACAGTGCTACTAGATCGCTGCCAGGGTTCAATCCCTCCTCAGCCTCACTCTCGTTTCCTCTGCTGGAGTAAACAGCACAGCCACACAGAGATCCAGGTTAGGGGAAATAATACAGCAGAAGAACAACTCATCAGCAAAACATTATCAGTTATTCACCTCCCTGATTTGGCTTAGTGCACAATGTACAAATCCATTACCAACGGGAGCGGAAAGAAGCATGAGAAAGCAGAAGGGAGAATGGGGTATGGCTGCTGAAGCCAGGACTTCCATCAGGAGTTACTTTTCCTGTTGGATTTAAATGCACCCCTCTTAGCCCTGCTTGCTTCTGAGCCAGGGGAACTTACCAAGTCTTAACCCATGACACTGCAAGGCCCTACACTAACCTACCATACACCAAGACAAAGCACACATACATGCAACAGAGCATATCCTTTTGGAAGAGGACAGAAGGCTTTCCAGCAGGATGCTGCAACCTCTACCATTCAGATAAAAAGGAAAGGAGACAACTCCTCTTGAAGGGTCATGTTAAATGAACAGGGCAAGACTGTTTTACAAAGGGCAAAAATAAAGTAGAAAGACATAACTACAACATTGGTCGGAATACCAGAAAAGCATGCTGTACTCTAATAATTTCCTAAACAACAAGCTCATAAAGATCTGGTAATCCTGTCTGGAATTATCATACTTCAACATTTCTTGCAGATGGGGGTTTCTCATGATGATCCTGGTCCAAATTCCTGACTGGATGTTTGCTATCACCTTTGGTTTTAGACTTCACAGAGTTACAGTCAAACCTAAATATCCCACAACAGTCAGAAACAAACTTCTTTGACAAAAACTGAGTTTACGTGATCTTTCTCACCTATATCTACTTAACATCAAGAATAGTTAATTATTTGTAAAATACTCTGGGATGCCATATGTGTGTGTGTACATATCACTGCACAAATATACCGTAGATTTTAAGTTTTAAAAATTGTAATGTGACCATCCTACAGAAGTAAAAGGTAAAGCAATTTCTTAATTTCCCTCTCCAACACAATTTTTGTGATTTCTGCAAGTACCTCCTGGTTTGGAGGCTCTATTCTTGACATGGTTGTTTGCTGGCAGACCTCACGTAGACCAGTCTGGTATTACAATACTGGTATTTACACTAGTGCAAACAAACAGCAAAACAGGACCAAGCAGTTGCTTTCTCTTACTACCTATGCAAATAAAAGATAAGAACTTAGCCCTCTTAGGCTCCCTGTTCAATCACACAGCCCAGACTAAGTCTTTTCAAGGTAAAACTGCCTTCAGCTGGCACAAATCCCAGTGTCTTATTCTGGCTTTATGGGGCTTTTCACTGCTACAGCTGTCAAATTAGTGACAGTTCAGTATGGCTTGCTGATCTGCACTCTCAAAAAAGTATGAACAAGGCTGAGACCATCTGATCCCGTTTTACTCCTTATTCTGTTCTGAACTGTCATGAGAGATGTGTTTCTTTCTAACACTTCAGGGTAGAGAGAACTCCACAGTGGGTCTGAAAGGTTCAAGATAAGTTCATTAAGCCAATTTGTTAATCATCTCCATGAATTGTGTTCTCATTTCTTATGAGGCTTTGTGTAATAGATTTCATAAAACCTTAATGAAAATCTAATTAGAGCCAAAGGTCTTTGAAAAATATCTTTCCTTTTTCTTTTTTTTTTCCCTTCTTCCCCATCCCCCCCATTCTTTCCCTTTTACTTGTGAATTGTGGGAAGGGATAAAAAGGGACAGTGAAGGAAGGGACATTAACAATGAACACTTCAGAATAAGCTTCATATTGTCAGCATTTTTCTTTCATATTCATTTGTATCCACAGCAGACAACTTCATAAATTTCTTGATGCTTCCACATACTGATAATCCACTGCAGGAACTGTTTTAATGGCAGCTACTCAGATATAGTTACAGCACTAGACCCACACAGTTCTCAAGCAAACAGGTCAACCTCCCACCTGTATGTAGATAGACCTGTATGTCTTTAATCCCATAGCTGAATGTAGCTTGCTTTGATCAATTATCTCAGTCTTTCCCAGATCTTCATAATTATACACATACACTTGCAGTTAAAGAAAGCAGTATGAACTGAGCTCAGCTACCTACCACTTTTAAGTGTTTGTTTGCTTGTTTACTTAAATAAATTTTTGTATCCTGAATGCACATGTATACATTCAATGTTTTTTTGCATTTCAGTTACGTTAGAACAAAGAAGAAAATCAGTGAAAACTCAATAGATAAATAAAGATGTTGCTATGCAAAGATGCATTTTAGGGTGCCACTACATAGCTTGAGCTGTTCCTGTGTTCCTGGCCCCAACAGCTGACAGGACAGTGGAGGATCAGTCCCATTGTAAAGCCATCTTAGTCATCCCCCTCTTCCTCCAACCATAAATTCTGCACCTAGCTTTACAGGGGATATCTAAGCATGCAAGTGCATAACTGTAGCTCTCAAATTCACTGATGTGGGATACACACCATGTAAGTAATGAAATAATTTTTAGGGAGGCAATAAGCTACTTTTTAGGCCACTTTTCTTATGAGTATGTACAGCCCAAAGAGAGTATTTCAGTATTGAAGGTACAGTTACATATTTCCTTCCCCCCCCCCCCCCCCCCCC
>NDXB01011662.1:136163-154757 GCA_002631895.1 Agapornis roseicollis | reverse complement strand
AAAAAAAAAAAAAAAAAACCAACAAAAAAAAAAAATAAAACAAAAAAACAAACCAAAAAACCAGAAACATGAAAACCCACTACAAGATTTTAAATTTAAAACCTGGACTTTTTTCTGGTGCAAATTATTAACTCTAGTTAGGAGTTTTAACAGCTGCATAGTAGATTCAGTATAATAAAATCCTGCCAAATGAGACCCACTGAAATGCTAACCAATAAATATAGGTTTATCAAATCACATCTGAAGAAATATTATTTTTATCAAAGGGATACTCTCAACAGTGATTGCACTGATGCTTGATCTTGAAATAGATATCTCTGCTGTGAGTACATGCCAATACTGCTTTTATTTTCTAGTTTCACTGAATATTATTCTCCCCATGGTGCATGTCTGTTGTTTTCAGTTCTGCACTAGGTTATTTCTGCCCAAGCACAGACCTTAGAAGTCTCTAGCAGCCCTGAAACACTGATCTTCTTGGGTTTGCTAAAACAACATGAGAAAGTCTCAGCTTACTTATTGGAAGCTTACTGCAGTACTCTGTTTCTTCGGAAATATCATTTTTCTTTGTGATCCTACAGGTAGGATTAGAATGGTGAAACAGTAGTTCATAAGGCATTCACACAACTAGAGAAAGATGCTGTCTGCAAAACAGCATAGTAAAACACCCAGCAACTGCTGCAAGAACTCTGCAGGAGCTTGTTCTGCTTTTGAATGGGACTTTAATTAAAATATTAAGTCTTCTCTAGAGGATCAGCTAATTGATTATAGATGTCCTTTCAGAATTAGCTTTAAAAGCTATAGCATTTCACAGTAATGACTGGAAAATTTTAAGGTGCCTATCAGTTAAAGATATGCACATATATTTATATATGCATATGAAAACCTTCCTAAATGCATTACTGTTGATGCTTTTTATTAAACAGAAGCTATGTGGACTGTAAAAGGTAAAATAATGAAATCCCATGTCCAAGTCAAGTCTTGTTCCTCTCTACTCAATTCTGAAAGGTACACAGTTAGTGTATCAATCATCCATCTATAAACACTTAAAAATACAGATACATAATCAGTGATGATCTGTGGAAATTCTGAAGTAACCTTCCTGAGTGCATCTTCCTTCTGTAACTATGCCTTGGGGCCATGATAATCAGCATGAACAGCAGAGAACAGATTTAAGAGCTTTCATCTTTAAGCTGATTTGTATTCCTCTACTCACGTACAGTTCCTACATAGGTCTACATCACCCTGTGCTGGAGTGCTACTGCAATGCATTTCTCCAGAATTCAAAGCAGATAAACCCACCACCTCCAAGCAAGGCTTCTGAAAAGGGATCAAAGAGCAGAGGACACTGTTGACTTATTTTATCCTCATTGTCTCCCTGAAAAGTTGTTCTGAAACCACACTCGCATAATTCCTCCACTGTACGAGGAGTACTGTGGAGGGGAAAAAAAAAACCCCTCAAAACTACTGCACAATAATTTATAATAAATCACTTACAAACCCATCAACTTAATCTTCAGTACAATCTACTACTACAAAGATTTCTATAGGATGACGGAAGACTTACTGGGTACAAAGATTTGCCTGAGGGCTGAACGCAATTAGAGATGAGACAGAATAAAAACACAACTAGCCTGTTAGTACTGCTGAATAGAAACATATGAGGGACTCTTAATAATAGTGAAACTCATGGGAAAAGTTGAATTTTTCTCACTAGCTCTTCCCAGGATGTCAAGACTTCCACCACATTCAATACATTTTTCACAGTGATATTCCCACTGATTTGAGGAAGATCTCTGTTTTAGCCTATGGGAAGTTTCTATTTCTCAATACCTGCTGTTTGCAAAATCCAGTAGAATTTAATACAATTAATCACAGAAACTGAAGAATAAGCAAAATTACCTTCTTCTTTCAGCAAAAATAGCCCTCTGAGAATGTCAGAAATAACAATAAAGGCATAGATACACATGGATAATAAAAATACTAGTGCTTTTGTGAAGCTAGAGTGTCTAGAGCTAGAGTGGATGAGGCTGAAAACAATCAAAGGAAGCAGAAGAATGGAAAATACTGTTTATCACTAGAAAACAGGGAAGAGAATAAAACAAAATCTGAAAGACTCAAGAATGAAGATGCCTGTGGCAGACTACCATTACTGTAAACCCTTTTATTTACATAAAGATCGGAGTTTCTATTTGGTTTTACATGCTGCAGACTTAGCGGGCCAGAAATACAGCATCAGCTGCAGGTTTGTAGCATACATTGCAGTCTTATGGCTAAAACTTATTCTGCAATGTGCTGGAGATTGAGAACTAAAGACTTCCTTCTTGCTGATTAGCATACAGGCCTGGGTTCTTACCGGGTGTTCTTACCAGCAGTGCTAATCACAGCATCACAGCTATCATTTCAGAAGTTCCGCAGATAAGGGGCCATCTACAGTTGTAATGACAAATTTTCTTTTCCACATAGGCTTATAGCTGAATAGTTATTCTCAAATCACTACCCTCTCTCTAACTGTCTGGTACCTTACAGAGAATTTCATTAACCAAAGTATTTTTACTATGTATAAAATAGACCAATACATTAATGTTCACACAGATGCTAGTTTGCTTATGAATATCCAAATGTATTTTTCATTAGACCTACATCTCAAATCCTGTTTGCCCCTCCACCCCATTAAATTCCATTGATTTCTTCTTCCACTCCATCTACTACTTCCTGAATGTTTCTGACACAGTAAAACCAGTTCTCACACATCTGAACTAGCTACAACTCCTCTAAGTGCTCAACTTTTTGTCCTCAATTTTTTTAGGGTTTGTTTTTTGTTGGGGTTTTTTTTAGTCCTCTTGATGTGTACAGAGCCTCACCTGTAGATCCCCATCTCTGGGGACAGGCAGGCATTGTGTCCTTCATTGGCATTCATATCTGTCTCAAGTTTCATTTACTTCATTTCCCTCCTTCATCCCTCCCAAACTCATTATATTGCCATGGATTGAACATTTCTTGGAATAGATCATCTCATTCCTATCTGTCAGCCTAGACTGCCTTCTGCTTGAGACATATGGAGAGGCATTCTTTCTCCTTGAAAGGTGACCAAGCAAATGAGGCCTGTGGTGCAAACTCTCTTCAGAATAAAATGCTAGGATTACAAGGCTTCAGAATAAGCTCAGGGGAGCCAAAGTGGATAAAACTGCAAAAGCACAGACAAAAGCATTTATCTCCACTAATCCAAACAATGCTTACTGAAGCTGATGAGTAATATTGCTCCTTAAAACAATTTTTTTTATCATCAATTTTTGCTAATGAACTTGGCTTGTTACAGTGGTGAAAGGACAGCAACTCCGGGGCAGCTGACTCCCAGTTTGTAGCTGGAACATGTCTACTCTGGGTATGTGACTAAAGATACCCAAAGTTCAAGAATTCTGCTGCTTTGCCAACAAACTGATCCAGCCAACTGCTAATCTGTTCTACAAGATATCATGGTCATATAAGATAACATTCAGAATTCCATTAACCTAGAAGATTTCAACCACTTTTTCCTTCTACTTCACAAATAAAAGTAAATGAGATCAAGTTTTTCCTCACATATTACTCACCACATTTGTCATGTTTCAGGTCTGTTTCGTGCCTGAATCATTAAAATGCCTTGATGCACAACGGATTAAGTACTTAAATAAATAGTTCACTTTTCCTCTAAATTGTAAAAATGATTACAATTTTTTAAGCTGTTCACAGAAAACATTTTTAAAAACAAACATCCTATTCATTGTGCAAATATAGAATATATTTTCATGGCCAACTTTCCTAAAAATGTCTATAAATGTTTGTAGTAAAAGACAATTTTTTTTGTTGTTTTTTAAATTCTTGTTTTAAAAGACATAATAACTGCTTCAGATTCAGTGGACACAAGCTTGAACTACTCAGGACCAGGCTGCCAGGTCAGCCAGGTATTTTCAGTGACCCCACTGCAAAAAAACATTTACACCAGAGTGAACAAGCCCTGGACTGTAAAGGCTCCTGGGAGAAAAGAGGATCAGTTCTTACATGTAGTTCATCTGCTGCCTGCAATAAGGAGACCCAGATAGCAGACTGCTTCACTCCTGTTCTAACACTCTAATAACAGTACTTGTCTAGCAGTCTGCCTTTAGAAACAATGCAGAAATATTTGTTTAGATACTGTTTATTTCAGTATGAAAGATGCTGGCCAAACATTTCCCTTATGTCATTTTTATGCCCCAGGGCAGCCTCAGATGGGGATTTATGTAATTTGCTTGAAATATTTGCTGCAAAATAAAAGCTGCTTATTTTTCAGCTAGGAAATCAAGCATGAGAAATACAGAGAGGCTAAACTTACCACTTTCTGGTGTGGCCAGCACATCCTGCTCTTTGACTACACTTTACATCTGTTTTTGCCCTGCAGTCATGCCACAGCTTAGAGTCACAGTCATAATTTCTGAAGCGTTTGGAGCCTAAGTTAGAAGACTGTCACCTTGGGCACCCTACAGAGCTAACTGAGAGGAACTGTCATCTCTAAGAGGCAGTTCAACCCATGGAAGCCATTCAGCAACCTAACTTGTGTCCAGCATCTTCACAGAGCAAATGGCCTCCTAATGGAGTGAGAAGCTTATAGAGCTACCTAAGGTTAGACAGAATTAAATCCATGAAGCCACCCCAAATCAGGTACTAGGTAAGTCAGCATTAGAGCCATAGTGACCACAACCGGACCACTGTTAAAATAAATCTCAACATAAGTCTTTAAGAGCATTCAGTAATAATCGCTAAAGATGTCATTTCCCCTTTTATAATCCTGACTCGAATTAAACCTCTTGTTCAAACTTAGTCTCTATTGCTCCTGCATTTCCCAGCTAATTGCATTATCCCTGATAAATATATTAGTTCATGTTCCCTCCTGGGCTGAAAACAACACCAAGTCCCCACCTGCTAGGACTGAGTATGGGAAATCCTACTACACTCCAACACAGGGCTTCCTTTCAGGCGAGGGTCCGAATCAGATGGATGCTTTGAGTTGACAGGCTCCATACACAGACAAGACCTAATAATTCAAAAAATGTAACACCAAAACGCATCTTGTAATGAATTATAGGTACAGTTCAAGCCTCACAATTACATCTGCATCTGCTCAGTGGTGTCTGCCAACAGTATATCATAAATACTTCATTGTTAACTAACAGTCATTTCTACTGTAAAAGTACCTCTGTGCTTTGGGTCCTCACTAGCTAAACTGTAGATGGGAACAATTTCCTACTACTTTATTCAAACATGAGAGATAAAAAAAAATTACAAATCCATTACAATACAAATCCTTACCCATTTGAAAAGGTTGGAATTTTCAAATGTAGTATCAGTAGCTTACTCCTGCACATTCAATTTTAGAAATACCACTAAAACACCAAAAGAAACATTTGTCAAACAGAACTGCTGGAATCAAGGGAGGAAGCTTTTTCCCTGATAGCCTGAGCAATAAGCTGTCCATATTGTAGGGAGAAAATGAAACCCCAGGATGGGGCATGAAATGTAGATTAGTAAACGTGATAAAATAATTCAAAGTCTCTTTCAGATAAAGGAATACAAATAAATATTAACAATTAAAAAAAAAAACAAACAAAAAATACCTAGGCTTTGGCTTGAGCATGTGATATTAGGCAGTGACTGTTAGGACATCTGCCAGTCCATTTTATGTATGTTTCTGTATTTTCAGCTCAGATTTCTTAATCCAGGTGTAGCTGGCACACTGTTGGTTTGGGGGAGGGGGTGGTGGTGGTGGTGTTTTCTTTGGTTTATTTTTTTTGTTTGTTTGCTTGCTTTTTCTTCTTTTTGCTTGTTTGTTTTTTGGTTGGTTTTTTTTTTTGTTTGTTTGTTTTTGTTGGGTTTTTTTTGTTGTTGTCATTGCTGTTCTTGTTGTTGGGGTTTTTTTAATACATACAGCTACCATTGACAAACATTTCTAAATAATTCAGGGCCACTTTTATCCCCCAAAAAAATTGTTAGAAAAGCAAACAGTTTCATAACAACCTCTATTATACTTAAAACCAAAACAAAACAAAAGGTATTTCATTTAATGGAAACTCACAGGTATCCAGGGATGTTTCTCATGCAGCTCTCTAAATAGAAGAGACAGCCTACATAGCATATATCCAATATAAAGAAGTAGTAAGGATACTCCTTACAAAAAAAGATTCAGTATTTACTGTTGTCATAACACTCCTCAAAGTGAATGACAGGACATAGTCACTGGTTTTAATAATTTCTCCTTATATGGAAATAATTTCATTACTTCAAAATTATGCTACTTTTATTTCTTGTCTGTTAGCAAAGGGACCACCTGGAAATACAGATATCTGCTGCAGTAGTAATACAGAAAAGATCAAATGACTCAATAAAAGAAATTAATTAAAGCTAGTATAAAGAAAATGGGTAAGTGTATTGTGGTCTAATATTGCAGTCAATCACTACCTTATAAACCAGAATGAAGGAAACTAAAAGCTTATTACACAACCTAAACATAACATGGGAAAGCAGTATCATCCCACTAGAACATAAGAGCACCGAAGCAGAACTTGATTATTGGGGATGCACAGGGAACAACCAACACCTACCCCATGGTAACTGCCAAGAGTATTTCACAGTTTCAGACAAAAATGAAATGTAGCCAACACGGAAGAAGCACACTGATGAAACAAGGGATCTAACATCTGAGAAGATACAAAGGCAGCATATTAACTAAAAATGCAGCTCAAGGAAAATGTCTTCAGTGATATTTTGTAGTACATACATGATTTCTATATTATTTCTTTTTTAATAAAAAGGAAAACAAAAACGGGGGGGGAGGGAGAGGAGGGAGAGGGAGAATGACACAAAACAGTCATTTGCCCTTAACCCTTTCAGAACCATTACTTTGTTATTGGCATACAGTTCTTGTTCTGCACAATATCAAAGTAATGTTATACAGGGACCTTTCTCATACTTTCCCTTCTTCTCCAATTATAATACTTTTAAAAGTGGTTATGAAAATTAATGAAATGACAGACACTGACCATACTGCTATTAAGACTGTACTGAAAATGCATGTACCATAGCACAGTGGCACAGTCACCTGCTGCACACTCTGACAGTACCTTCACTATAACTGTACTCAAAACACAAGGAAAAAGTGATTTAGTTTCTCAGGGTCATGAACTGGTTGCAGTATATGACTTCAGAGAGCTCTGAAAAATCAGGACATTTTCTTAGAGGTCACAATCACATTCATGCAACACAGCACAGCTTTTGTTTGTTTAACTTTACTTGTATGTTTTAGAGCCCTTGTTTGTTGGCCATAAGTTACTTGTGTAACCATAAATTTCAGTTAATATGCCAGTATTCCCAACATCAGACAGGTATCATTCAGCCTATAGGTATCCTGTAAGATACACAGTAGAAAAGATGATATTTCATGGTTTGTTTTTTAATGCATAACCAAATACACTGAACTACATTAATTACCCTACAAGCTGTAGAGGAACATCAGAGAGGCATTTTTATGAGCTATGGCTATTACTAAAACATATCCATATGCATATTACAACTGTTCATTAGAGGACACTCAAAATATTTGTGCTCCAGACCATGAAACAATTCCCATGGGAAAACACTTCACTGTTTTTCTAGTCCGCTCTGCTCTAGTGCAGGGGTTACATTTACTTGTTGTCAGAGGCAAGTGGTATTTTCTCTAATGGATTGGCATCTCCAGGTCAGATGAGGTCAATCTATAACAGCAATGTGTCAGGGCTGTTGCTATGTTATGTGATCAACTCTGGGCTAGTTTGGCCTGGAGCTACTCAGGGTTTGGAGACAGTTTAGCTAACTGCCGGAGAGAAGAAAGTATGCTTGCAGAAAGAGATTGATTTCAATAAATGATAAACTCACACTCACTAAATGCCTAACAATTCTAAATCAATTAGACCAGGGCACAGACTGAATGAAACATGATGTCTACTAGCAAAGACTTTGGAGCTATTCTTGTCAAAAACTTAATTTCCTTTTTTCAATACACTTAGAATAACATTTGCTTCCTCGAGACTAAACCACCCAAGTCTAGGGCAGGAACATTAAGCCACATGAATAGTTTTGACAATTTTCACTGAGATTATTTCTGTGAATACAAACAAATTTTAGAAGCACACTCGGGCTGTAAAATCTGTTTCAAAGAAAAGTAGAAACTTTCCAAAAGACTGGGTAATAGATTCAGAATGCCACAAGTCAAAGTGGGACATGATCTAAGCAATTTTACCTCTCCAAAGATCCTCCTTTCACCCCCTGTTCTTAAAGAGGCTGTCATCACTGCAGAACTAGGCAGGAAAGTCTCTTTTCCTTGAAAGGTAGTTTTCTAAGACACGTCTTTTACACAATGGTTGGGTTTTTTCTTCTTTTCATTTCTTGGTAAATCCTGAACTTTCACACGGACAAATGCCAAAGTGAAACTTCTCAACAACTGAAGATGTAAAATGCTTTCTCCCCTCAAATAACCAAACTCATGGTATATGCTGTACAAAGCACAAGGACCAACTCAAACAGCCCATTTCCTCACACTTCTAAAATAAAGTAAAATCAGTAAGATTTTGACCTTCTGTTCACAGTGGTGATACACCATGTACCTTCATCCAAATGTATCGCCATTTATCTCTGAGTCTAAGGAACAGTTCTTGAGAATAAATGTTAATTTCAACCCACTTTAAGTAAAGTCAAGGCATTAATAACTTAAGCCAGAAAGATAATCAGGTCTGTATAAAAACTAGATGCCAGAAAAAATACAGAAGCCCCTTCTTTCTGACACAAGGAAGAATTTTGACTTTCAGATAAAATCTTTTCAAGAATTCCTCTCTTCTAAACCTACCCTGTTTTAGATATTTTTGTGCCAAATCTAGAGACACAATCCTGTACACACTAAACCATGTCTCTCAAACATGTAGCATTCAAGTGCTGATACTAACTTAACCCAACCTTGTAAAGACTCACATTTTCCATTCTGTTTATAATTCTGCAAAGTAACTTCAGTTCCCCAAAGCAAACATCTCAGAGATACATAAATCACTCTTTAACAAACAAATACACTATCATGTACATACAGCTTACTATTGCCTCCAAAGCATTTCCCAGGATGACTCTGACCTCTGATGCTTTATCTCGTAAGAGGTCCATAACAGGCATAAATATTCCTCAAGAAACCAGAAGAGAGTTAAAAACCCTTCAACAACTACCATGAAGTAAGAATAAAACAAACAAAAGATCAGCTGTCAAAATGGGAGAAGACACAATGAGCCAGGCTTTTCATATCAGCCATGAATTTTCTATCAGTACAGTACCATGTGAAGTTTACAAAGGTAACCTAAATACTATAAAACAAGTTTAAGGCTGACATGACCTAAATGACTGTTTAAATTTCAGCTGATTGCAATACAATGTGTGCTTCCTCCAGCATGCGAAGGTTAGTAACTTCCTCTGGTAAACAATCCTACTATGCTTGGCAGAGCTTTAACGTGGTGGGAGATACAGGAGATAAGTGATACGAGTACTCTACCTCTTCATCTCACCAGTGAGGGTCACAGTGTACTTGGAAATATTCTTTGAGGGCTACAATTAAAGCCTGTAATAGTTACAGTCACTGATGCACTCATACTCCGTCTTCCTACTTTTCAGCAAAAGAAGCACATGGAACTCATCTTACATATTGAAATAAGAGAGGGATTTCAGATACAGTTTGATCACCTCTAGTACAAGTCACTGCACCCTGAACAGCTACAGGTATAAGGAGTGTAACTAACTACAGTGCTAACAAATCAAGCGCTACCTCATGCCTCAGTGTTGACAAATGCAAATGAAACACCTTGGCGCAACAAAATGTGCAAATCCAAACAAGTGGAACTGAACAGCCAGGGAACAGTGGAACCAGCCTCATACTACATATCTTCAGGAAACAAGTGTAAGCCATTTTTAAAAAGTAAATTAAAATGCTCACTACAGGTAATATAAGATTACAGGATAACACTAAGAAAATTATGATAAGGTTAAACAGCTGGTATGACTTATTCAGAATTTATATTTGGAGTTGAGAACTGCATTTTAAAGTGATGTTCCAGCACCAAAAAAAGATAAAGAAACTATTCGTGACATTAAAGATACTGCTGGAAGGTCAAGCATAAAAAATTTATAGCACATAGTGTTGGTGGAAAAATGAAAAGGTGGAAATACATTATATTAAGAAAGCAAATGGAGACATGAGGGAAAAATAATGGCTAGTATTTTGCTCTGGACACATCTGTTTCAACGAAATCTCAGTCTAAAACTTCATCAGCACTGAACATGTGCAAAATTCCACTGAAGACAACAGTCAATATTTTCAAGTGTTTGTTAGATCAGGGTCGTAAGACTCCTCCCAGGGAGTATGGTTTGCTCAGCAGTCTAATTGCTTACTGCTGAGGAAGGTATTACTTCTTTCCTTTGCTGCAGCCACCATGGCCTCTTTTATACCATTAAGCTTCTGCAAACCTTCTATCAAAAATATTTTGCACCATCCAGCACACAAATGCCGTTGTCTCATTCTGGTTTTAATTCAAAGATTGATGTATCTTCCTAAATATATTGCCTATCATTTTGAAATTAGGTGCAACTTTTTTTGTTGACAAACATGCATGTTTACAAATAAATACTACATTGATGATATAAAATGGTCAATTTATACTTAGTATAAATCAGCAGCATCCTGTTTAAGTCAGTAGATCTAAGGCAAGATAACCAGCTGGAAGTTTTGTTTACATGCAGATTATGAGAAAAAAAACACAGTTGTAATTCTTCCCTTTCCCATCTCCCTCCCCAGTCTGGACTTAGTTTGGACAGGAGAAAACTGTAATTTTACCAGAAGCTTACTGAGCACATTTTTTTCCTTGAAATATATATTTTAATAAAGCTATGTTAGAGTAAACACACTGTAGCATCTTAGAAAAGTTATAGCAGTAGAACGGCTGCCAG
This sequence comes from Agapornis roseicollis, assembly GCA_002631895.1. NCBI lineage: Eukaryota > Metazoa > Chordata > Aves > Psittaciformes > Psittacidae > Agapornis > Agapornis roseicollis. The sequence continues at coordinate 143,738 of NDXB01011662.1, read as the reverse complement.
ATTTTAACTGTATGACCCAGGCAAAACCTTAAGATGCTTTTCTGCACACTGTGCCTTGGAGATTTCATAAACCTCTGAATTACTACATTCTTCTTGTGTTTTTCCTGTCTTCCTTGTGCCAGCACTGGCATGTACATTAGGAAAAAGAAAAACAGAAACCCTCACAAAAGGTTGCAGTCCTAAAGGATGAAAACTCCATGGCTGGAGGGAACTAGGGAATTCAAGTAGATTCCAGATAAGTACCATATACAGAGCCTGGAAACAAGAGGGAAAACTTCTCAATGTCCATTTATTTTTGTTCTAAAATATGGGAAGCTGCTGCCACAGAAGTTTCTCAATAAACAAATCATTCACACAATATGGGGGTTGTGTGTGTTTAGAAATTTAGCTCTTATTGCTTGTGCGCATTAATCAAGAACACACTTCTGAAGGAAGAATAACTTCATGATTAAAGCACTGGATGGGGGACCTTGGAGATTTGAATTTAGTTCTTGCCTCTCACAGACCCTTAAGCATGTCCTTAGGCAAGATGCTACCCTACCTCTTAAATGGAAGCAATATTTCCCAGTCTCTTAGCCCCAGTCTTCCTTTCTGAAATGGATTCCTAAGAACAGAGAGAGCTTACTCTTACCAGCAATTGGCATGAACATTTCCTGGTTTAGCTTGGGGCACCAGCTCAGGAGCAGCGCAGAAATAAGCCATCTGAACACACAGTGCTGCTGTAACATCTATCACAGCATCTTCAGTCTACCAAAGAGAAAATCCTGGAGGCAGAAGTATAAGTTATCCAGTTCTGGGAAATCACACTATTGCATGATGTACATATAGAGTTTGTTTCCTAATCATGAGTCCTCTTGCTAAGTAATTCCTTCTGATAAAAATTCTTCAGTTACAGGAAGAAGACTCAAGAAGGTGGACTGATTACCAAGAGACTCTCTGTCTTTAAAGTGTGCAGAGAGCTGAGTTTGAATATAAATTACCTTAGCCATGTAGTGGACTCATTAGTCGTGCTCACTAAAGATGATTTTCATAATGCAATGAAAATTGAAAACAGCATCAACAGACTGAACACCATAACAGTTGCACTATTAATCTGATTCAACAAAAATCTTACTTTGGATCTGACATCCTATGCCAATTGCTCAAAAGCAGCAACTATTGATCACTATAAGAAATAGCATCTGTGCTGCAACTTCAAATTCCTGCAGACTGCCCTGGAAAATTCTGTTTAGTTCTACACTGAAAATGGAGATTTGCAGAAAAGAGTAAGTGTTTAATGAAATACATGCATAGTAAGTTATCAGGATCTTCAAAATCTCCAGATCATACAGAATGTATGAAATGCAAGGACACGGAAAATTAGCATGTTTATGCAGGAGACTCCTGCTACATCCACCACACATTCATTTCACTTAAAAGGATAAAAACACCATCCTAAGAACAGAATACAATAAAATTAATCCCGACCTCAACTTCTGCTCCAGTTTTCTCCTGTCTTATCGTCTAAATATGTAGAATCATCGAATCATAGAAGAGTTAGGGTTGGAAAGGACCTTAAGATCATCTAGTTCCAACCCCCCTGTCATAAGCAGGGGCACCTCACACTAAACCATGCATAGCAAGGCTTCATCCAACCTGGCCTTGAACACTGCCAGGGTTGGAGCACTCACAACTTCTTGGGCAACCCATTCCAGTGCCTCACCACCCTCACAGGAAAGAATTTCTTCCTTATATCCAGTCTAAACTTCCCCATTTAAGTTTGAACCCATTACCCCTTGTCCTCTCACTACAGTCCCTAATGAAGGGCCCTTCCCCACCATCTCTATAGGCCCCCTTCAGGTACTGGAAGGCTGCTAGGAGGTCTCCAAACAGCCTTCTCCTCCCCAGGCTGAACAGCCCCAACTTTCCCAGCCTGTCTTCGTATGGGAGATGCTCCAGTCCCCTCATCATCCTCATGGCCCTCCTCTGCACTTGTTCCAACAGTTCCATGTCCTTTTTATGTTGAGGACACCAGAACTTCACACAATACTCCAAGTGAGGTCTCACAAGAGCAAAGAAGAGGGGCAGGATCACCTCCTTCAACATGCTGGTCACACTCCTTTTGATGCAGCCCAGGATACGGTTGGCTTTCTCGGCTGTAAGCACACACTGAAGCTGGCTCATGTTCATGTTCTCATCGACCACCACCCCCAAGTCCTTCTCTGCAGGGCTGCTCTCAATCTCTTCTCTGCCCAACCTGTAGCTGTGCTAGGGATTGCTCACACCCAGCTGGAGGACCTTGCACTTGGCATGCTAAAACTTCATGAGCTTGGCATCAGCCCACCTCACAAGCCTGTCAAGGTCCCTCTGGATGGCATTCCTTTCCTCCAGCGGATCCACCAATCCACACAGCTTGGTGTCATTGGCAAACTTGCTGAGGGCGCACTCAATCCCACGGTCCATGTCAGCGACAAAGATGTTGAACAAGACCAGTCCCAACACCAATCCCTGAGGCACACCACTCGTCACTGGCCTCCAGCCGGACACTGAGCCATTGACCACAACTCTGTGTGCAGCCATCCAACCAGTTCTTTATCCACGGAGTGCCCCACCTATCAAATTGATGTCTCTCCAATTTAGAGACAAGGATGTCATGGGGGACAGTGTCAAACACTTTGCACAAATCCAGGTAGATGACGTCAACTGCTCTACCCCTGTCCATCAGTTCCGTAGCCCCATTGTAGAAGGCCACCAAATTGGTCAGGAAGGATTTCCCCCTCGTGAAGCCATGCTGGCTGCCACCAAGCACCTTGTTATTTTCCCTGTGCCTTAGCATGCCTTCCAGGAGAATCTGCTCCAAGATGTTACCAGGCACAGAGGTGAGACTGACTGGTCTGTAATTCCCCGGATCATCCATTTTCCNCCTTGTTATTTTCCCTGTGCCTTAGCATGCCTTCCAGGAGAATCTGCTCCAAGATGTTACCAGGCACAGAGGTGAGACTGACTGGTCTATAATTCCCCGGATCATCCATTTTCCCCTTCTTGAAAATGAGGGTTATATTTCCCCTTTTCCAGTCTTCAGGAACTTCACCTGACTGCCATGATCTCTCAAATATGATGAACACTGGTTTAGCAACTTCACTCACCAGCTCCTTCAGGAGCCGCGGATCAATTTCATCAGATCCCATGGACCTGTGCACGTTCAGGTTCTTAAGATAGTCTCAAACAAGATCCTCTCCTACAGTGTGCCTGGGGTCATCATTCTCACAGTCCCTGCGTCTGACTTCCAAGACTTGGGTGGTGCTGTCAGAGCCTTTGCCGTTGAAGACGGAGGCAAAGGAGTCATTCAGAACCTCAGCCTTCTCCAAATCCTGCGTAGCCAGTTCACCTGGGAAGAAACATGAGAGAAGAAACATGGCTGAAGTTAGCTCTTAGATTACAGTGTTATTTTTTAATATTTTTATTATGTTATATTTTATTATTTTATTATTTTTTATTATTTTTGCCAAATGTTTTTTGCAAACTAAACAGTAAGAAGAAAATAAATGCTCTGTAACTTTCACATTGTAGTTTTGAAGACGAAAGACCTTTGAAATCCTACAAAACTCTATAAAATGAAATTTCAGGTCTCCATATACCTCTGGTAATATATATGTTTGTTCCAATTCAAGGTATCTTAACAGCACTTAGCTGTGGTTTTATTGCAAAAACTTAAAATAGTTTTTTGGCAATTATCCATTCTAAAGGCTTGCAAGATGCTAATCTGAGTAACAAGGCACCCTTTTGCAGAGCTGCTGTTAGGTTGGTTTGGGGTTGGGTTTTGGTTTGTTTGGTTTGGAGTGTGTTTTTGTAAATGTTATGTAACAACTAGCTTTTTTAATATTAGTAATAGATAGCTTCATTTTCCCTTTAGTACAGTTTAGGGACTATAAATTAAACAGCTATCCCATAGGAGTCCTAAAACCTAACAAAAAGCCTCTTTCAAAACCCCAAGGTCACACAAGATTGACTTAGGAGAGCCTAAGTAGAAGTGAACTCACTGAAACTGTTTATGACCCAATGTCTCAATATTAAAGCTGAGAAAGTGTTTTAGAATAATTTTAAATCCCCAGTTCATATTTTAGGCTTAAAATATCCTTTTGAAAGAAGAGTTTGGGGGCTGGAGATGTGAAGGGTGGGGAAGAAAGAGGGAACATCGGTAACCAAATGACGACTGCAGCTGCTCAAAATGCAAAAGCTGCATTTTCAGAGTTTCATATTTAATTGACCAAGTTTGAAATATTCTTTCCCATGTCAAAACATTGAGCTGTAGCTTTTCCCCCCATTAATGAACTCTATAAAATTAAGAGTGACCAGGATTGCCAATTCCCTTCCCTCTTTTTCATCACTCCAAATCCTTGTCATCTGCGTACATACATACATGCATGGGCATAAACCCCCTTTTCCCTCCAGGTTTACTTTAAAAAACATTCCAAAATGATGGAGACAGTGTCTGAGATTTTATTTTGGAAAAGTCATTGGAACCCAGAAAATGCTGAAGTCTTTCTGCAGAGATACAGGGAAATAAAAAGTAAATAAATAAATAAATAACCAAACAAAGTTATCAAAGCCCACATTTTGGGGGGAAACCCTATTATAAATTCTTAACCACAGTACTTCAGAAAATTCCCAGTAGTGTAATAAGTTCAATCAGAAGCTCAAAACAGGTCTGGCAACAAAATGTCTTATAAAGAGCAGACCACAAAGTTTAACTACCCCTCTTTGCTTCCACATACTGCCTGCCTCAACTCTTGCCCTAAATATCAGTAACCCAACCCCACTTCTCTACAGCTGGAATAATTTTACATCTCTAATATACTACACACACATAAAAATAAATCATAGGGATGAAAAGAATTTCATATTAATGACAGATTAGTTCTGAAACAACATAAAAGCTAAAGTTTCCAAACCTGGATGATAAAGGATTTCACGGTAACAACTATGGTAATCTGCATTTACTGTGTTTCTTTAAGTACAGGCTGTAAATGTATTAGTGAGGATCACCTTAACAGACAGAAGAGGGCAAAATACCCTTGTTTTCCTTATAACTTCCCAGCCTCTCACTATATTGTTTTAGTTACAGTTAGTTAAAATTGCCAAGTGCAGAGCCCAATACCTTACTATGGCTAAAAAATAAAGGAGAAGAAATAAATAAATGAATCACATTCTCCAAGTTGAAAAAGTCTCAGAAAGATAAAAGTCAAATTTTCCAATCAATGACTAATCAGTTCCAAGACAAAGAACTCACCTAACTAAAGCACTAAAATATCAGTTTGGGGATAAGCACTTGCTTGGGCGGTAAACAAAAAATACCTGACACATGCAGGAACTGGGAAAACGTGTGAATATTTTAATATCCTGACAGACTGCATCAACCCCAATTGATCAAAATAAACTGTATCTCCAATGTTACTCTGCACTGATGAACGCAAAGATTCATTTTTCTCTTCATAACATATGCATGTTCTATAAATTCTGGGCTTATCATTCACCTACAATTAATTCCCAAAAAAACCTAGACTGAGATAAACTGAGGCAGAGAAGGGCAATTCTAAGCTCCCACCAGTGCATTCCTGAGCTTCACATTTGCTAATGCCCTCCCTCTCCTTCCCCTCTCAAGGTGTAGCCTATCTTTCCAATGCAAAATATACAAATTTCATAAGGGTACTACTTCCTGACCCAAGGGGAAAAATACCTCATCCTTCTGTGCATAGCTGTCATATTGTCTGTCAAACCCCAGCAATTTCATAATCTCAACGAGAGACAGAAATATCTTTCAGGCATTGCTAAATGGCCCTGACACTCACAACTATTGATGAGCACTAATTCAATATTAAAGTTCCAACTAGTTCCATTCTACAAGAAAAGTTATATTTTTATTGTAAAGAATGCAAGTTGGAAATGCTGAGGGGCTCCCCTCTACCCCTCAGCCACCGTCCAGCAAACAACAACAATGCAGAGATATGTTAGCTCAAAGAGTTACAAGCCTCATAGCTGGAACATTTAACAAAAGGGATTTGGAACTGAATCTGAGAAAATAAATATGAGAAATTTAGCCATTTCAGACACCTCAGCATCAAAGACAGAGCACATTTTCCTTCCCATTGGCTCAGGGTGAGGAGGGTGAAGGGGAGGTGAGAATTATATACTTTTTAAGCATATAAAGGTCAAATAAAATTTGGGGTTTAAGACTACCATCATATCTGACCTTTGCTGCTCGGAAGAGACTTCAGGAAAGAATATTTTCTATAAAATATTGATAAAGACAGGCTTAGAAAAAGCTTAGCAAAAACTCAGTAATGTAAGACCAATTATTAAGTATAAATCCAGCAAGAAGAGTGCCGCTTTTTCTCAGAAGTGCAGGATGCCTGTGATACTCCTCTATTCTGCAACACAAGTGACAGCTGCAGCTCAGCTAAACATACATCATCTCACATGCTGATCCCACCACAGCTGGGGGGAGCAGGTTTAGGGCCTGTTGGCCTAACTAACCACCTGCTACCAGGACACCACACTGAACTGGGGGGTTACGAGAACTACATATCAAGCACTATCCAAAGAGAGTAACTGAAGTTAGCTTGATGACACCTACAAAATTATGATTAGCCTTCTATTTTTCTGGTAAACAGAGCCCAAATGGCATTTAAATCTGCTCTACCTTTAAATCCTTGTCCTGAGGAATCAGAATTTCAGTGCATACAAATATTTCTAGAGATATTCTGGTTACAAATCCTGTGCTCATCAGCCTGGGTGCACACCAGGGTACAGTTAGCAGCTGCCTAGGAAGATGTTTAATGAAGATGATAGCAGTTTTCTCAACCATATGTAGGTATTCAACAATTTTTGTACACAAGAACTCTGTAACTCACTGGAGAAAAATAAAATGGAGGAGTGTGAATGGAGAAAACTGCAGAATTACAATACTCCTAATTAGCAAACAGAATGAATAAAAACACAAACCCTTGGAATGACACAGGTGTACAGCGAATCCTTACACAAAAGCATATTGCATTAGGGAAGTCAGTCACGCAACAGGGAAACCCAGTTGTCAAGTCTGGCAACTTTTGCAGAGAGCTTTGATTATCATTATCTGTGTCAGCATGTCAAAGGAAAGAACTTTCTATTTTCCAACCAACTTTTTGAGATTAGCTTTTTTTCTTAAGTGTTCCACTAATTGTTTTTTTCTTCACTTGCATCAGCAGGAGACCCAATTATAGCTCTATCTCCAATTTGCAATAACCTCCTTTCTAAATAGCGTTAAGTCACCTTTTCACCTTTTATTATAGAGGTAGCATAAAGGTCTGATAGAGAATTAGTATAAATCCTAAATTACATTTTTCAGAAATAGGATTTTATAATTGTTGGTCACTTTCCCTCATTTAATTTAAATCCCACTTATATCCTAACATAGCCTAGAAGACACTATTTCACAGTCATTGTTTTCTGTATGTAGTTCTAGGGTTTTATGTATATACTACCTCCTATTTCTACAAATTAAATTGTTTTCATGGTATTGTTTTTGTTTTTTTTTTTTTTCCATGTGTGTCTTTTGGT
>NDXB01011662.1:89232-124144 GCA_002631895.1 Agapornis roseicollis | reverse complement strand
AAAAAAAAAAAAAAAAAAAAAAAAAAGGAAAAAAGATTGTATTGCTTCATATTGTAAAGATAATGCACAAGGTGCAAATCTGAGTTAGAAGTTTGATTTGTAGATTGCACAAATGCTATTTGAATGACAGAGATTACTTCTCAAAATAATTTATAGTTCCTTTCTTTACTCAAGCTTTTTAAGTTCTTTTATCTAATTTTGTTTAAAGGGTAAGAATTATATAACGCAGGAAATTGTGGAAAGCAAGATAGCCCAGTTCTGTTGAAAGAATTTTACCAGCACAAATCTGTTTTGTGAAATCCTACCCAGTACAATACAGTGATTGGAACAACAAATCCACACACTTGCTACACAGCTATAGCCCCCTTTACTCCAGAAATTTAAGTAGCTGGACCTTACTTATTTGCCTGCACTTTTCAAACTACTAATATTACATACTAATCTGACTTTTTAAAAAAACAGCCATTTGATTGGTTAGGCATCAGACTTTTACCATTTTGGGTTCAGTATTTTAAGAATACTAAATCATAAAAAGTTACATCAAAAGAAAATGTTTTTGTTTTCTCTTAGTTAAAAAGAATTAAACCACACAGAAATATGAATGGGTCATAATTCTTTGTCTCTTTTTCTTTCCAGGCTAAACTGTGGACACAAAGCAAGCCCGTATGGGAATCTGAGCTTTGGCCAAACAAACCTCAAAGATGATTGTAACATGGGCTGAGTTGGCAATCTCATTTAGCTCCCAAAAGCGCACTAACTTCCTTGAGGGGATAACACAGTTGCTATGATGCACATGTCCAAACCCAGTTTCCTGAAAGCAACAAGTATCTAGCTAAGCACACAGCACTAGGCTTTTGCATTTAGACCTGCTAGGTGACAATGAGAGACATGATGAAGAGTAAATAGCTTCCTGATACTTTTTTTGTAGGTAGGCAAGTGTTTCATCGACACTGCACAATTACAACACATATTGAAAAAGACATGATGCTTGGATAAGGCAATCTTTTTGTTACAGTGTGGTTTGCGCTATAACATATTTGATAGCTCTGCAGTCACAGGTCTTGGTAAAGAAGATTTGGTTGCTTCAAAGAGTCATTTAAGAAAATGTCCTTGATGCATTAATGTGCCACAAAAATAGAACAGTAGAGCTGCTTATTCCCACTGTTAGCCAAGATAAGGTTAGTTATGTGTCCATAAAGAGGGTCTGAAATGCTTGGCCTATCCACAGTATTCTAGTCTTACTATATGCTGCACAATAGGCTAGAAACTCTTTATTAAAAGAAATATTTACAGAGATGCCTCAGTGGTGTTTCCTTGCTGAGTGTACACAGCATATTATTCTCCCAGATTCCCCTTTTTCCCCACAGGATACACACATTCATGTTTACATTTAAAAAATCATATAACAGTTCACAGCCAGTCAATATAAAACCACAAGAAAAATAATGTCATTGATCCAAATACACAGTTCTGATAAAGTTAGTGCTCTGAGTGCCTACAAAGACTAAGCAAGCCAGTACTCAAGCAGTTTTCCCTTTAATAGCATTGTGCCTTCTCTATCCTGATTAGGAACCAAAAAAAAAGAAGTACTGCATTGTCAGTCTCCATGCCCTTTCCCTTCATGGATGAAAAAGCTCTGCTGTAGTATACTTACACTTCTTAAATGAGAATGCTGAATTAAGAACATTTACTCAAAACCTTTTTTCTGTAATACTGATTAACACTACTTTCATCTAGAAAATTTTAAACACATGTTTTACTTTTCATCATATTAATGTTGACAGACCTCCTTTATAAGTACTTCAATTAACAGCAGGTAAGGGAGGCAAAGGGAGTATGACATGCTATTGCTTCTGCTTGATTTAAAGTCTGCTTGTGAGACTTTCTCTCAACTCATAGTTGAAATTGTGTTATCTCATACATTCCCAGGATTACTGTTTCATGTAAATGTCATTTTTGCTGTCCAAAACATAAAAAAACCCACCATACCAATGTGATAAAACCACTGTCTCTTTCTGAGAGACATGAAGGAAGCTGTATGCTTTTGATCAAAGACAAGATCCTAACTTCAAAGTAACACCTCATCTGTAAATATATTACACAGTACTCTTACTAAGGAAAAGAGGTGTCCTTGATTTCAAATAACCTAAAGCTAGTACTGTGGGATTTGCCCACATTAACAGAGTTTAATCTTGCTTCTCTGAATACTTACCAAAATGAAACCTAAAGATTTTAAATACCGTGGGTCTTCTCTCATTTATTTAAAGCTGATAGACCACAGTCCAATACTTCACTGGAAGGACACCCATCTTATTGTGGACTAAGAATGTGGAAAAATTACAGATTTCAAAAGTGTTAAGAGATTTTTCTTTAAGCCCAGGTCGTCCTTCCAATGAGAGAAAGGAGTGAGTGGTTATATGCCTGAAGATGCATTACCTCTAATTTGATTGGCATCGTCTGATATTTTTTGTATCACTGTTGGAGATGTTTTCATTACTTCTTTTATTGCTGCAGTTTAGTAAAGCAAAACAAAATTCCAGATTATCATCAGCGACTTTGAAGACATGGAGAAAGGCCATTAAGTTAATTATTTAAGAGCCAGCTACAAGGCTAATAATGGCACATGCAAAGAAACAGTTCTGAGTGGGCACAGAGTAGTCAGTTTTACCTTCAGCTCACAATATCATCAACAGAAGAAAAAAAAAACACCAACATAATTCAGTGTTCTAGGTATGGTTTATAAATCCTACTAATTTCATTACATCTTTAAAAAAACCCACCATAATCCAGCTATCTGAAAGCATCAGATTTTGGTTTTCAGAATTCTAAATGTTGAGGTTGTTTTAAGATACCCTGCTGTTTTACTAAGACTTCTTATATCTCTCAAATGTAGAAACAAAAAATTTCTATTTACATGAACTGAATGTTTAATATGCTGAAGAAATGAAGAAGCTGTTATTTCTAATAGGGATTAAAACCTCTTGAACATTGAAGACTGTTAATAAGCTGAACAAAGCCTTTGTTTCTGCCATATTTACTCTCAACTTGTGCTGTTTCTCATTTTCACTAAATGTATTTGCTGCAGTAAATGCATTGCAAAAAGAGCTCAGAGTTCCTTCTCTGGATTGGAAAACCACCAATTCCTTTTAGGTTTCTACACCAATATTTTCACTACTGAGCAAAGTATAATTCTTAATCAGAAATTTTTCATTACTCCCAATCTTCTCCTTCATTTTCATACTGCTTCCAAAACCCATCATGACAGGCAAGAGAAAGGCTCTCTATGCTCTCCAAGGTGTGCTATGCTGCATGTATCCGTATTTCAGTGCTCAGCTGAGTCTACCTCCGATCATAGCCTGCAGTGTCTCACAACCTGCTCCTTAGGAGAGACAGGAACTTAAGCAACATGCTCTCACTCTATCAGCAGTACTGTGATTGAATTATGGACATTTGGGTCACATAGTAAAAGATGCAGCCAGTAATGTACAGCCTCAGCTTTTCCTAGCCTCTTCACATCACAAGTAAATGCTTGTTTGTATTTGTGCTATGTGTGTGTCAGAGACTTGTGTGCAACCACAGACCTGTCCAAGGCAAGAGACCTACAGCAAATTTGACCCAAGTATGGTGGTTCACATCTTTTCTGTACCAGCACTGCTAATCTAAAGTAAACCTTTTCTTGTGTGGCAGCTTTCTTGTTAAAAGTCTGTTGGAGACTAATAGTCATGGAACAAGACAACACAACGCAAACCCGCAAGTCCTAGAACATTTATATAAAATGTGAACCTACAAAGATGTTCTCAATTCACACAAAATCAGATCAGACACTTTGCAGGGCTTGCACTGTGAGAACCTGACAGTCACCATTTATGCCATTAGCACAGGATATGTATCCTTTAATATGGCAGGTTGCATCTTGCCAGCCCTATACTACTGTCTTGCACTGAAACTCCCACAACTTCTTGACAGGTGAAAAATTAAACAGTAAGGCAGGCACAGAGAGAATTTGCAGTTTGTACAAGCTCAGACTTAACCAAAAAGCTAAAGGCATGGAAACACTTTTAAAATATACAAAATTAATGAATACTTTTCAGTTTGCAGCTGAGACATAAATATGTGCAATGAGCATCTAACAGACATCTTACCTCTCCAGCATGGATATATAGCTGATGCTTCACTCTCCCTCGGAAGCAGAATGATTAAATGTGCTTTGCTTGGTAAGTCACCCTCCAGCAAAATAAATTTGATTTCTGCTTCAATCAAAAGAATTTAAACAAAATCACCTATCAGCTCTCCCTGGGTTCATTGATGCAAACATCCATTTCAGTCTTTGTTTTCAATATAGAAAAAGGTTTGTTTGAGACAATTCTCGTGATTCTCTAAGGACAGGTGTGAAAACTACACCTAGATGGCCACATCTTTCACATGCATCATGTTTCCTGGGTCTATGGCTGTGTGCTGCTCTCTGTGAAGGAGTCACTTCCCCAGTTACACTCATCTGTTTTTCTTGTAAAAGCAGAAGCCTGGCAATGGAAGGTAAGACAGGAGACTCTGTTCCTCATCGCTCTCCCACCATGCTCTGCACATGCCATAGTCAGATATTTCTGAGTTCATCAGTCTCCAAGCATACAAGGAAAAAGGGCAGCAGTGTGCTATGAAGCAAAATCAGTTTTAGTTTAAAAGATATATTTTTATTTTTTTTTTAAAATTCTAAGGCTCTTGTTGAATCTATAAATAATTGCTTCAGCAGATTGTAGGCCCAGCCTTGGTGATCATTCAGCAGAAAAGTGGAATTGCAGAGATGCTAGACATTCTTAATTTGCCTTTTCTTGTATTATGGCTCACAGCTTCATGCATCATATGCAGTGCGTGAAAATCGTTGCACACCCTTTTGCCCAACAGAATACATTTTTACCATATTGCTCTTTACACAATAGTCAAACCATCAAAAGCAACCTCCTGCTACTTAGTTTTGTCTCATGATTTATTTAAAAAATGGAATCTGAATATTTTACATGAAAGAGAAACTGGAATTCATATGTCTTAATTCAGACAAACAGAGTCCACACACTTAACCCAGTTCAACAATATCATGTGTCCATGATTTTTCACTAGTCAACAGTGAAGGAAATTGTCTTAACAACCACTGAATGATCACATAGAATAGGTTAGGATTATCTTTTTCTGCCATTAGTACGCTACTGTCATAATGTTAAAACGAATGCTAAAATCAAGGACATCTTGATGGCTATGTAATACATAGAACTAAATTCTTTTTCCATCTGCAGTACTGAACAAATTATTTATTCCACTGTATTCACACACACAATTTTAAACAGTGTTTTAATAAATTTTAGACAAGTATGTTGAAAAACTTGTCTCCCATTTGAAACTGCAGTTTTCAAAGAATTATCATTTTTTTGAAAAAAGGTTTTCAAAATTGCATAGACTTAGCAGCTCCTATATTTACATCTGTTCACAAATTTTTAAAAACACTCATAAGGTGCTCAGAAAATACTGATTCAGTAAATGTTTCACAGCACTATCTTAATTACAGCAAGTTTGCAACTATAGGATTGTGAGACACTATACTGAAATCGAACTCCACTTGTCCAGTGTCTCAAAGTTTGGTATGAGAAGCTGAGATGGGATTCCAGGAACCATTGTCTTGGAGATGAGTAGGAGTTAAGACTCCAACTTCCATTTCCTGAGAGATGAGTGGGAGTTGCTGAGATAAGACTCTCTGGCTCCATTATCTCAAGACTTGCTGCAGACTTGCAGTTGAAGAGATAGCTGCAGGACCAGCAAAACTGATTCACCAGGAATGTGTAATACCTGACAGTAAGAACAGAGGTACTCCCCTCAAATCATTATAAAAAGGAGAAAAGGTAATTGCCAGGGAGGACAAGGACAGCTCCAGAAGGACACCTCCACAAGGAGGTCAGAGCCCAAATCTACAGCAAAGAATGTGAACCTGAAATCTTGAACTGGAAACCTCAGGATCTGGTATCTGACAATTCAAAAATACGTTTTCAAGATCGTCAAGCAAATGGAAGCAAAGACTCAGGCTTGTTAGATCCTCTGTCCCACAGAAAAACTATCCTCTGAAATCTGGGGAAGTGTGTAGGATGTGCAGAAACTGGAGGCTATGAAGAAGTATGTGAATGCTGAAGTCAATGAACTCAGTTCAAAATACGAATGCTGAAGTAGGCAGGATTTTGCTTGTATGATTGCTGATTTGCTTGTTTTGGTTTAATACATATTACTATTTTAATGTTACTCCCACAAAACTCTTAATAATTCCAGGTAATGTTATGAATCACAACAAAAGTCACAATTTTCTCTAGCATCTGTCTCCCCAAATTTGCGATCCGCCCTTTCAAGAGAGACACTACATTGGAAAAAGGAGGTCATTGACAATTTGGCTTCCATTCCCTAGGAATTCAACACCAGGCAGGAAATTTTTTCCACCTCTCAAACATCTCATATTTCTCACTGTAAAATAAAATAACAATGAACCCAACATTTTGCACAAGTATTCTGCATCTGTTTTCATTCAGTATTTTACCCCAAATTTGGGTTACAATTTAGCTTAATGGTGCCAAATTATCAACAGGCCATCTTTTGCTTGAAATCTTTTTCTTCTCTATACTGTCATTTTTACAGACAGCTCAGCAGATAATTTTATGCTACTGCAGTCACACAAGGCAGATTCTAATATTGATCTGAATTTTCCCCTTGAATATGATTTGCATTCTTAGCCTGATCTATTTCTTTTTCTTCCCCTAGAACATGATTTACATTCTTATGTCTGGCTGCCTCATTTTAAAGCCATCTTGAAAAAGTCTCTTTCTAATCATCCTTCTAAATTCATACGGGAATAATTCTTCCTACCAATGCTTAGGAGAGGAAAATCTCAAATAAATTGACACTATTCTTGCAGACTATAATGACTGTAAACTGTATTTGTTGATGGAAATTAGAGACTTTTTTATAGCTTACTAATAATCTAGCTCTGGGACAGCTAATTACTAGGGATTGTCATGTCTGAATGCTGAGGAAATGCATTCAATCTTCCTGCTGGTCTAAACAGGAAAAAAAACTAGCAAGATCAGCCAAAGACCATCCTTATGGCATAGTCGTCTTCAGTATAAAACTTGTTTCGCAAAAGCAAGAAAGATACATTCTCCTTGAATTAAACTTAGGTAGGTTAGGAAAAATTAATTTCCCTGTAAACATAGTCTATTTCTACTTGCCTTCCCTACCCCATTACACATATGTTGGAGGGGGCATACTCATTCAAGTGTATGAACATGGCCTCAATTCTTTTGGCCTACTGGACACCCTGCAATGCTCCTCTTTCATGAGATACAGAATTGCATCTTTCAGATGATAAAATCTATTATACCCAGCTATCAAATTGAAGTGGGAACTAATAAAATCAAAGTGTTTAAGTCTCATGAACATTGCCCAAATTTAAAAGTACATTTAAAATTTTTTTTGTTAGGTCTGAATGGCAAAAATTAATTTACCTTCCTATTACATTGTTATCTCCTTGCCATTATTACATTCATCTTTCTTTACATACTCTTATTGACTAGAGGTGGTAAATATTGTACTTACAGTTCCTGAACACAGCTGGCATAAAACGGTTGTCCAAAAATAATTGAAGAAGAGGAATAGGAAACAATGTTTCACTAGCATTTTTTTTTTTTGTAGAATTATAGTACCAAACTGGAAAGGCACAATAGAGAGGTTTTTTTACTTCACTACTCCATTTGAAGTTTATTGCTGTAATGCATCATACAGGAAAAGGGAACTGTCAAATTTTAGGGAACTCCAGATAGGACAGATGCAGTCACTCATGTTGAGTGCCTCATCCAACATCAAACATTTGACTGGATCTTGATTACTCAAAAATTCCCAGTTTTAGTGTGTAAATACACACTAAAACATCATATTTTACACCACATACAACAGATTCCTTGGGATTAAAGCAAAAGACAGTACTAATGACTGTTCAAGTTGTTTTAAAGTATTACAGTACACATTTAAGTGACAGGTAAAAATAGTATTTCCTGCTTTTAGTAATTGAGTAAAATTACTCTTTCAAATCATTTGAAGTTCAGTTAATCTTTAAGTAAATAAACAAAATATATTAAATTTTAATAAGCTTTCCAACTAATTTGAATTATTAATACTCCTATGGATGCTCCCACTGAGCTCAGTTCCCTATTCATAATTACCTTTACTACAAGCAGAGGGAAATCTGCCCCAAAATAGTGATTTTGTTGGACTATCAGAGTATCTTTGCATCATCAGAAGCCCAGTCTCAATGGTGCTCCTTTCAGCTAGCTGTACCTCTGTTTGGCCTCTCATCCACCAACCCTTTGAGTGGTACCATTTGGCAGAGGAACCTGCAAACCAGAGGTTTTACAGAAATAAGCCACTTTCACTGCAGAACGTGCCCTTAACCAGACCATAAAATTGCAGCACATGCATTTAGGTGGGATTTCTTCATAAAAGCATGACAAGTTTGGGCATTTACAGGACAATTACTTTTGCCATAAAAAAACATTTATACAATTCAGGGTATTCAGAATTTAGTCCAGCACTGTAATTAATGTGGTGATCTCACACACCATGGTAATCTACATATTATACATTTTAACTAAATCACATTTGCCTGTGCTATAATTTATCATGCCTTGTAACTACCTAGGCCTTGTATTTGCCCAAACAGAACAGAAGTCCAAAGTTAATAGCTTAGTGACTTTACACTTCATATATAGAAAGTGAAGAGATATAGAAGAAAACTTTAGAGGTTGATTCAGATCTATGATAAGGCAAATCACTCTATAGAGGCCTGCACTACATTCTGGAGATGACTGTTTCTTCATCAGTTAGTTCTGTTCTACACTGACTGTTCCTCCAGAGTAGTTGCTTGGTGTTCTTTAAGTTGCCATAGGCCATTAGTCTGTACTTCTGTTTCCTGGTTCTATGATACCTGTTGGTTGATGGAGATCATAAGTATATTTTTATTTTATCTTTTGAGATGCTTGCTTTCCTCATTATTTTAAGGCATTAAGTAATTACTCTCCTCTTCTAGTTGTCATAACACAATTAATGCACTGATTTTCTACAAGGTCAGTCCTTTGAATGGTGTAGTACAATCATGGGAATAGAAATTAAGCAAGTTAGCTACCCTCATTTCTCAGTCTAAATTGCATATTTCTGAAAAGACTTTTAACCTGTTAATCAGATTAACAGAAAGACCTAATCCTCTGAAATACTGATTGCTTCTCAGTACATTTATATACTTCATACTGCCCTATTAGTGTCTTTTACATTCACCATCCTCCTTTGTACAGTAACACCCTGAAGTAATCAATTCTTTCCTGCATCCTTTATTTTATCAATGAATATATTACAGAAGAGGGCAGAAGAGGAACCTAAATACACAGTTAAAACAAAATAGAAGCCCTATCATAAACAGATAACCTTAGGAATTATTTATATATTAATAAAATTTAATATAATCCAAAGTTATATTTTTGTTTGTGCCTGTATCATGTAATTATTTGTCATTTAATATTGGTGTGAAAGATTCAGGTATTAATAAATTTTATCAGTGATTCTCATTCCTTTAAGCATCTTTGAAAGATGCCTGTTCTTTACACAGCTAAGCTGTTTTCCTTGTGAGTGAATTCGTATGTCGTTTCATATATATTTTTTATATATATTAGATACCTATATATAAAGATAGATATAAAATACTAAAAATCCAGCAGCTACTTAAACCTGGCAATGGAGAATTGCCATTTGTATTGTGTGCATCAATTTGTTAGGAAATCAGGGGAATCTGGAAGAGTTTTAAACCATGAAGTCAGTAGTCTCAGATGTCACCCTGTCTGCACTATGGGCACACCAATGCTTGGAAAAGAGTTAAAACATTAAAAATCTTATGGCACTTCTGAAACCCTCACCAACACTGAAGCAATGGATTTGACAATTCAGATTTAACTGCAAGAGGGGAAAAACATAACCCTTTTCAAGACCAGTATAATGTAGGAATAATTTTATATGATACATGCACGATATGCTAATGGAGGGAAGATAGGGTCTAAGGCCCCAGCAATTAATACTTATATTTACTATTTTGTAACACCCTTCAAGTGCTCAAAAGCCTGCTGCTTTTCACCTTACAGGCTGTATGTAAGTGTCTATGTATTATACAACATGGCTATATTAGCAGAACAAGGGCAGACTAGAACTGTCAGCTGAAGGAGTAAATTCTCTTCTGAAGGCAAATACATAACTGCTGCTAATACCAGGACACACACAAAAACACCACAAAAAAAAAAAAAAAGGGGGAGGTGTGAGAGACAAGGCATAAGGTTACCTTAAGATATGCAGTGATAATTTTGTTCTTGCAGAAACAGAACAGAGAACAGAGAGAAGAGTTAGGAATTACTAGATTAGATGTTTAATAACCTTCAAAGTAGGAAGAGAGTATGTAGAGGATGCCTTCATTATGAAAAAATAAATTGGGTTTGACACATGAAGTGGTTAATACACTGAAATATAATCCATCTTAATTTGGAAAAAGCTATGAACACTAGGTATATTTCCTAAAAATCATTTTATCACTCTACTCCAGAGATAGCAAATGTGCTTCTGGGAGGTGCAACTACACCTGCCATAGCTTCAAATAGTTACCTTCTAATGTTTGACCTCCTTTTTTCTTCCTGTCTCAGTGCAGAGCTTGCTTGTTTGCATGCACCTATCACAGCACAACTTGTTCTATTTCTATTCCTAAATTGCATCCCTACGACCACAGCCTAAAACCAAGAGTTCAACTGATAGTCTGGTACCTGAGATCAAGCAAGGACTCTATGTGGGCTTATCTGGCCAAAGACAAAAGAAAAGAAATACCTGGCTTCTGATCTGAAGAAGACCTTCTAAAGAAATTGAAAGGAGGTTGGGAGAGCTTATAGCTGAACTCCACCACTGTACTAATGAATGCCTTAAAAAATACACAACACAGGGCAGAATGTGCAATGAAATATTAAAATGTTCTCCAAACAAGACCCATAATCATGAATACAGAGCAACACAGAATTTCATATTTAGACTTATTCAAGTTTTCTGAGTCAAATTAGCACTTTTAAGAGCTTATCTTTTCCCCAGTTGACTTTAATCAAGTGTTTCAGAAGCTGGAAAATGTTTTAAGTGAATAGAGCTCTTAAGCAGAGCCCAGGGAACAGAATAGCAGCTATTTTGTACTCTCTTTCAATGTTTTTGATTTGCCTTTTTCCTTTGTTGTTGTGTTTTTACAGTTTTCAGTACAAGTGGAGCACCACAGCTGTAGGTTTCACAAATAAAAGGAGAGGCACAGGCAAAAATAGACACTTGTGGAGACAAGTTCAAGCAAGAATTTAAAATAATTTTCATGACAGTCTCAAGCTGATGATCTTTTAAATGTCTAGTTTGCTATGAACTCCAGTGCACTTCATATAGACAAGAGACTGATATTCTCCAAGTGACAGAATCCTTTTGTTTTGCAATACATTGTATGAGAAAAGAATCACTTTTACTTTTTAAATAATACCTCAGGAAAAAAACAATCAACACACTTCATAACACATGACTTAAAAGGGCATTAGACAAATTATCTCAAAATTTTAATTAAATTTTAATTAAATTTTCCAAGACCTGCACCTCTAAGGTCTGCCATGAAAGAAACGTTCCCTGGCTTTATCTGTATGGCAATGTCAGAGGCAAATCTTGGAGAATATTCCATCACAGAAGGCTTATGAAGTATTTGTTCGTGTTATCAAATATATTGAATTGTATCTAAATATGATCTCTTTTACATACTGGTATTAGATCTTTCCCACTATGCCTTACAGTGCCTATTTAATTATTATCTCACACTGTAAAATACTACTGCCCTCCTCACCTTTGTTCTGGAGCTGTCTTATACACTTTTGCCTCTAAATGTCTTCTACACTCTAAATGTACTTCTACCATAAAGTCTTCACAAGTTTATTTAATATAAGTAAATAATGGAAATTTCAATCTTGCTATTGATATATAATGTGAAAGTGATTGGCCAAGTTTTTGCTCAGTATGATGCTATGTTAATTGACCTTCAAAGTAAACTAAGCTGATCACGGCTAGCCTATGCACTGATAGGATGGATCCAAGAATCCCAGACTGGTTTGCGGTGAAAGGGACCTTAAAACTCACACAGTTCCAACTCCTGCCATGGGTAGGGAAACCTTCCACTAGACCAGGTTGCTCCAAGCCTTGTCCAACCTGGCCTCTCACTCTCTTTAAAATATGATTCCTCAGAACATCTGAGAGCAGCAGTACTGATTGCACATGTAAGCACAGCCAGCCTTGCCATAGTGCTACAGCTAGCTGTTCTCCATCTGCCTCCTTCCACAAAGAGCAACATCCTTCATGGGCCTCCCATGCTGACAATGCAGCCACAGGAAGCCAGTTTACCCAAAGACTCAGGGTTCACTGATAGCACTTAAGGGTTTTTACAGCTGCTCTCTGAAGTGTAATATGTGAAAGTGGAGTCCATTACTTAAGCTAAAAGAGACAGTTACATTAGGATGAGATGTGACAGTTTTCCACATCTGCATGCTTCTCTGCATGTGCAATCATTTTCAGAATTTAACATAACAGATCAAGCTCTGCTTCATCTGCTCTCAAACCAAACTCCATCTTTGCTCAGATGATGTTTCCCTGACCAGATTATTCAGGATTTCACCTCGGTCTGTCTCCCACAAAAGTGAGAAAATTTCAAAATCAGGTGGCATCACCTTTTCTCTCTTTTTATGCTGCTTGAACATTTACTAGGAAGCAGCTCCTGACTAAAGAACTAACAGTGAAAAATCATTATTATTAAAAAACAACTGTGCCTTCTAAAGCCTTACCTGTAAAGCACTTTTGGAGTGGTTACTTTATCAAAAAATGAAACCTCTTTCATTAACTTACAGGAATAAAAGTAGGTACAGAGCTGACAAGACTAACGACAAGGCAGTTCAATGTATTCATAGTGCCCAATGGAGATTAGGTTATCAGAGTTCCAATACTGAATTAAGAAATGTCTTTTGAAGTCATTGCGATTTAACAATTAATAGAAGGATTTGTTTGATAGCTAGATGCAGCCAGATAAAAAGGACATTCAGTTCCAATTACCCATTATTTTGACTGTAACAGATTAACAGCATACTTTGAAGCATTTTTAATCCAAACTTGTAAAATTGAAAGTGAAAAAATTCAATTCACCAACTTGACTACATTTAAAAAAGAATGCTGAGTTCTCTTTTAGTAACAAATGTGAAAACAATCATGGCTTTGAACATAAAGGATGAAAGATAAAAGTCCAAAACCTAGGAATCAGTGATGATTGCTTTCTATTTCATCAATTCTAATACTTACACAATATTTCTGCACTGGTTTTCAAATATTTTATATCACCTGCATTGATATATATTGAACTAGATAGTAGACTTCATCCCACTGAAATCAATGGCAAAATCTTTTTTCTTTTTCTTTTTGAGAGTTATTTATTAATTAGGTCTCTTGATCCTGACCCTGTTAGTTGTTAACAGCAAAAGATCGAGAGACTTGGGACTGTGTCTGATCTGAGTTACAGCAATTGAATGTGCCATGAATCTTTCATTATAAGACTTAATTTTGCACCAAGAGACAACCTGGAATATTATCTTTTCTTACCTGTACTTCCCATTGAATGTTTAATGTTTCTCTCACTGCCTTCTCGAAAAATGCCTCAAATTCACCCCAACTTGGTTTTAAAACTTCTCCTACTTCAGAAAATGTAGAATGAACTGGGGATTTCTACTGCACAATTCTCCTACTGTGCCATTATTAGATGAGTATTAAAGTTTTAAAAAACCACAGAGCTTTTAATATTACAATAATTGATGTATTTGATTTTTCTGCTACATGCTCTGTATATTTCATTATATATTTTTCTGGTTTACTGCTATTATTTCCAAGTGCTTCCCTAGTAGGCTTTTTTCATTAATATTTTGTGATATGTAATTTGATTGGCTGACTAGAGAGATAGCTTTAATTAACTTTATTCAAGTTCAGCCAGTGAAAGCTAACTTCCCATGTCACCCAACAAAAGCTGCAATTTTTCTTTCACTATAGAGACCTTGAGAATTGTTTGGCGAATAAACGTGCTTTTACAGAGAAAGAATATAATTGTATTTGTACTGGATGGCTTTTCATAAACATCCTAAATATCTGGAAATACAAAGTTGCATGTAAATCAGTGTAGGCTGAAAATAACACCCTGCCTGGCAGTAGCGAGGGTGTAGAGTTATAAACACCAGTTTTTCAAATTTTGAGATTGGCTTCCATTAATTGAAATATAGTTGTGATTCTCCCGTTATTTGTCAACTTGTCAGTTACATTTATATTGTTCTGAGTCAGACACAACAGCTCTCCACTTCCTTTGGAGAAAGATGAAAGTTGATCTTTTTTATAAAATTGTTTGCCTCAGGTTGCAATCTTATAGCAAACATCAAATATTGCAAAGTTTGACAATAAAATCAGAAGTGGCAGTTTGGAATATTTATTCTAAAATCAAAAGGGTTCTTTGATGCACACGTCAATAATTATTTAGCACATTTTACTCTTATAAATGTTTCTTTGCCTTACAAATGCAATGTAAAGCTCTTAAAAGATATTTCAAATGAATAATTCAAACAATGACTGACAATATAATTGTTTATATTTTTTTTTGTGCTGGCACATTCACTTTATTCCATTAATTTATAAACCAAGTTATCACTCTGTGATATTTATAGAAGTTGAATAAATAAAAGAAACTTTGTAAAGATGTAATTTTTTTATAATGTATTTCCTAATTTGTTCCTACTATTTTAGTTCTTTAATTGAAAATTTCCAGTACCACTTGTATACCACCTTTGGTGGGATTTTAGCTATACTAAGAAAATATGTAAGCACTGGCAATTAAATTGCCTTATCAATTTTCTGCAGCTTATTAAGTTGTTTCATTGTAAAGGAAGATTAGCGTCTTCAGTAGAAACTGGAAAATACCTAAGCAGGAATCCATGGATTAAAGCTGTGATATCTTGTACAAATCCACCTTCTGAAGGAATTCTTAAAGAGATAGAAGTAAATTGAAGTGAGAATGTGAGGAAATGAAATAAAATCACAAGCTGAACAAGAATTAAAATACTAACATGGAATTGGAAAATCTTTCATATGCATGGAAGAATCTTTTAGGGAATGAGCTAGGTATCTTGTGAAGCAAAACAGCCTCATAAAAAAAATATTTTAATAAATCCATAAATATCAGGACAGTGATGAAGCTACAAAGAGAGATTACAAACTCACTGAGAATAAATATCTGCTTGGGGCAAACCAAAAACATAGATGCAGATATGAGAACAAAACAAAACCAGTAATTTGAAAGGTAGAAAATGGAGAGCAAGACATAGAATTATGGCATTCAAGGACAGAAAGGACTTTGAAATTATGAGCTTGGCAGCAGCAACAGCAGAATTAGCTCATATAAAAAAGGAAATATGGACAGAGGCGCAACAGCGTGTCAGCAAAAGCAGACTCCTTTTATCCTTGTTTTCCTGTATTAATAGCTATGGACCAAATTCCATTCAGACTAAAGGATATTTCCCTAGCTGGGGATACAGCACACTGCTCCCATAATGTATTTCTCACAAAGCACACACAACTAGTGCCATTCCTGACATTATACCTTAAATTACGTTTTGAGTCTGTAACTTACTGGAGCTTCCCACAGCTACCCCACAGAGCAATACCAGATTTGAGAAACATATGGGCTAGGTTAGCTGGTCTGTGTGTGAATCAGTACGGGCATCAAACACAAAGATGTGAATTTACAAAGTCATGTCACTCAGAACATAAACATCAGATTCAAATTTGACCATTGTAATCAGTAAGTGGAAATTTTAATTAGTTCAATATCTAAGTCCATGAGAGAGGCTTTTGACAACAGTTTTTAACTCAACTGTCACAACACTGTCACCTTCCTGAAAAAAATAACCAGTATTTCTGAAGGTACTTTTTCTAAGCAAAGCCTCAGCTAGGAAAAACAGTCTAAGAAATGCTTAACTCATTTAACTGTTGGGAGAACAAGTCAGACATTATGGCTGTGAGGAAGTTGAATGAATAGTTGAATTTCAGGAAGTCATTTATGATTGAATCAGGATGAAATTTTAAAGGAGAAAAAAAAAAGAAGAAACCATTACCAAAAACATTCTCCTGGGATCAATGCCACCTTCCCAGTTTTCAGCCAGACAGTTATGTTTAAAAATATTTTGTTCAGAATTCAGACATCTGCTTTACTATGTGTTTGCTTTGCAGGTTTTGTAGTAGAGGGACTGGCAAGGGAAGAAGTCTGATGTTTAAAATTCTGGGCTGCCTCTGTCTTCTTTGTTTTCAATTTATTAATGCATTTGATTGGAAAAGATATTTTAAAATTTGCTAAGGTCTCACTGTAATTCAAAATAAAATTAAGTATGTGCTTAAGTGCTTAATGGAATGAAAGAAACAATCACTCTACTGTGTGCTTTTTTGTTTACTGTAGACTTGTACTGAACTCAGTTCATTACTTTTCATGAAGATACATAGAAAACTTTGTTAATTCAATTAAGGAGCTGAAAGCACACAATAAGGCAAGGAAAAACAGCATCCACAAAATATGTGACTATTTTCTTTTTATCATAGCAGCATGCCAAGGTGAAAGAACATATGGTGACTATCATTTATAGTACCATTGCATTCGAGGGAAAAGCCTTTTAGACTGCCTTGAGTTCTGAGAGAAAGCAAGTTCATAGGGCAGAAGGCTGCTTAAGTTGATCTCTAACACAGGAAAGGAGGAATGTACCAGAGAGAGGGAGAAGTCAAAACAAATTTGAATCAGAGGGATTCGTATGTTGGTAGTAAAGGAAGCTGCCATAAAACCTTGCCTAGTAATGGTATTAATGTAAGTGCATAATGCTCTGTTGGGGAGGAATGTTCCTCTCTTAAAAGCTAAGAGCTTCACAGAATTTATATGTTCTGCTGCTGTCATAAACAATGCTTTGTAGCATTTATTCTGTCAGCAGTGTTCCTAATCCTGACATTTTCTGACATTTTCCTTTTCATAAAATAAAAAGAGTTTAAAATTTTTGGGTTTGACCTTGATATAATGAACTGATGGATCACAGCAAGGAAATGGAGAGAGTATGATCATATTTGTTCCAATCTCTCCTTCTGGTTCTATCAAACCTGCAGATTATACTATAGTTTTTTATCAGAGGTGCCTGGAAAATGGATATTCTTTTCCATGGTGGTGGTGGGGGAGTCCCATGTACAAATACTTCATCTTACACTGGGACAGAAGTCCAAATATAAAATAATTCAGGAAGAGTTTCCAGAAGAAAATGCATTGAGGCACAAATTAGGTACGTTTTTTTTTTTTTCAGCTTGCCCAAATCAACTACCTTCCTACAAGATAAATGAAAACCCAGGTTAAGGTCTAGAGAGTTTCCTTTGATTTGATGTTATGAATAAAGCAAGCTGTTATGCTGTTTCCTGAAAGGCAAGAGCTTGGTATGTTTAATATTTAGAATTTGTTTCTTGCTATTGCTAAGCCAAGTCTCATACTAGTTTTTATGTGTTAGAGCAAGTCTTGCGTTGCCAGCAATCAGTGTGATCCAGGGCAAGATACTAGAGTGCTTATACAGATAACACTTCCCACCAAAAAAAATAATAATCTAGGTAGAAAGAATTTGAAATAAACTGTTGAGATACTAAAATGCATACAATACTAAGAATGGTCTACCCTGTGTTATCCAGGGGCTAATCAAGCCTGATCGTAGTCAAAAGGCAAAACAAAGAGTTTTCTCTCCTTTAATCCCTTTCTTACTGGTAAAAGCACATCATAAAAGAGCTGTGACAAAAACTCACAAAATGCACAGATGTGATGCAGACACTCTTGCTTCTTCTTCCTTTTAGTTAAAACAAATGCCACTGCTTGTATTGTAAGACCTGTGATCACTCAGATCAATGTGGTCTACATCATCACTTCATATAATAGAATTAATTAGTTACATTATATATGTCTTTTCTTGGGACAATTTCAATAGTAAAAGGCATAAGAACTGAGAATGGGAAACAAGCTTCATAATTTGCTTATAATACTGTTTTGTCATCATATTGCTACACATTCTTCTCTTGTTCTGTCATTACCCCCTCCTCCTTCTTAGAAGCTCATCTCAGAAAGGCTTTATGTACTGAAATTCAAACTCCTTTTATTTTTTAATATATCATCATACTGCCTTCACCCATACAGATTGAAGAGAACAGTCATGGCCAACACCTAGATAGAGCAAACAGGCAGATGGTCTGTCTCAGCCATCCAGGTTTACAAAAGCCAAGAAACCTGGCTTAGCATCCTTTGTAACAGTATGACAAGTAGTTAGTAACTGATAGCATAATTTATTCTTTCAAGCAACGTCAGAAACCATAGCAGTGGCCAATGATAAATCATCATCCTGTGGGATCTGTACTGCATCTGCCACTGCAGCTTACATATGAATTGGCCATGAGCCGTGCTTCATCAGAGTAACTTGAAAAATGTTTTGCAGAAATCTTGATGGACTCCTATTTAACCTATGTAAAGGCCTTCCCAAGTCAGTGTCAATGAATATCTATTCCCAGTGGGATCCTTCAGGAAAGAAAAAGGGAATGCTGAAGACAGAAAGAACTGAATGACCAGGGAGGGCAAGAGCTGAGTAACTGGCAGGTGGCAAAAATGAGGTACTCGGGCTAAAAGGTGGCAAGCAGCTAGTAAAGGTGGCGATTAGCAGAGACAGGTGGCTAGTAAAGATACAACTGGAAATGAGATGGTTGAAAATATTTAAAGATTCATACTGACACTTTAGCCATTTCAAGTTTTTCCATGGCTTTCTCTCACACCAAGTTCTAATTTGAGGATTAAATCTTGGCTTCCTAACATACACTTCCTTCCTTTGCTTATAAGACTATTTGTCTCCTTCAAATTATGTTGTGTAGGGAGATGTTTACAGATCCTGCATGCACAAACAGAAATACATTCAACTTACTCACCTTAAGGCAGGCATCCTCTTAGGCACCAACACCTACTCCTTCTGGCAAGGTGAAAGAGGCATCCTTCCCTTCAGCACGAACCTCAGCACACAGAGCAGAAGGTTGGCACAGCCTGAACAGATGAAAGTGATATCAGCACAGTAACTAATTCCCTCCAGATATACGTTTCACAAAAAACCCCCACTATAATCTTCTGACAAATTATCAAAGCTGAGGTTATCTGTAGGTTCCTTTCATGGAGAAATCTATAGAATTGAAAAAGTGAAACAAGGCAAGGATGTTAGAGCCATTTGTCCACTCTCCCACCTCTTCAGAGAACCCCAAGGACAAGACTGCAAAAGGCTGACAGTGCTGGTTTCAATGTTGCTTATCTTCAGCATGATCCATATTGGCAGTTTTAACTTGAATCTACTGCTTTGTCTTCCAAAGAGGGACAAGTGCTCTAAATAAATCTTCTCTTCCTGCAGTCTGTGTTAGCACTTCATTTTCTCTAAACTGAATAAAGCATCTATCCTGATTTAACAGACATCTGGGAGAGATGGGACTAACAACATTGGTCATGAAATCTTCAGGACTGCTCCAGAATACCTTGTAGCAAATGTCTTGGGTCAATAGCTTAACCTACATTCAGAACAAAGATAGATTTTTCCATGTTGTATACTAGCCTCGTTGTGTCTTAGTCAAGTCTCATTGGACTCAAAGAAAATTGCCTTGACTAGGCGTTTTGCCTGTCAAAGGTGGTTGTTTTGCTACACTTTGCAAGCCTCATATTTCTTTCTGCTTGCTAGATAGCAATCAGTAAGCCAAATCTGAGGAAAAGAATTCAAAACAGATATGTGTACCTGATTTTCTCAACCACCTTGAATGGTAAAAACAGTTGTATAGAGTCATCATATTCCATTTGTAAAAATACAATATCCACAGTGTTATGAAAATCCCCAAGAACAATTTCCCCTTAAAATATATTCTGTAAAATTGAGTGTCCCACAAGGGAAAAGTGTGTGAATACATCACGAACATGAGAAAGACAACCACGTTGTGTTGTAAACAGCCATGTCAGTGGGAAAAGGCTGTTTGCTTATTTTTATTTTCTCTCTAAAATTGCAACTGTCATGTAAACTCTTTAATAAAAAGATCAGAGCCAGTCACTAAAGTGCTAGTCAGAAACGCCAGGCACTGCAAAAATCAGAATTTTAATTTGAGTGTTGAACAGAATGAAGCCTTAACATAGCTCTCAAGCTATTTAAATATGGAAAAAATTAGCTGAATGAATGAAAGAAAATAACACAGCTGGTGACTATTTAAAAAGCAAGAGCGAGACTGAATTTTTGTAAGTTCAAAGAGGCATGGTCAAAAATAAGTTCTTGTAAACTGTGCAAAATCAGATGTTGTACAAATATACAACTGTATATCTATTTATCTCTACAGATCAAGGCTTTGACAACAATTATTCATAATGAAGATTTCTCCAAGATAAATCAAAAATACTTAACTTTGAAAAAACCTACAAATGTTTACTTAAGTTCATATATATATATATATGGACACACATTTGAAGGTAATTTACTGCAAAGTACTTTTAGAAGTATCTCTTTTTCCATACATTATTTATCCACACCGAATTCTTCTACAGCATCTGGGAAGACTAATTTAGGCAAAGAAAATTTCCAGCTAAAACCAACGTCCAACTTTTTTTATACTTTTTGGACTCTAGACACATAATAGCTACCCAGAAAGTATACACAGACTGCTCCACCCTCATGCTGGGCTGGCTCACAGCAGCTGTCCAACATATGTCTCTAAATTCTTGATTTTGCTATCAGAACATTACAGAATGTAGGTTTTCTTCCTCTGCAGGCAAAAAGACTTAAGTATGTCAGGATCAGCATATTAACCTGAGCTCCTCAGAATCCTGCACACCTACAATTCTACCCCCTTAAATCTACCCCCTTAAAGAAAGGTGAGAAATGGCACATCTAATTTATAAAAAGAGAGATGGAAAAAATAAAAGGAGATATAATCAACCCAGGAGCTGCACAGATGAAAAGCTTCAAGCCATGCAGCTGCTGATAAAATTTAAAGGCCAATTGATAGTTATGCATCTGTCCCTACAGCCCTACTAGCTGTCCTTTCTCACACTGCTGCCAAGAGTATGGATAATGCAGCACCTTTTATTCTAATAATATGCTTAATAGATCTCCCTGCTTTGTATTTTCACGGCTTGTATAGATCTGCTTATTTTGATGTCAGAGTCTCTTCTGCAAACCAAGTAATTTACTTTCATGGTAAAACCTCTAGTGCTTCCCTTGGGCTTTTTTGATTAAAGGAACCTCCTTTTTAAAGTTGGATAGGTTAGTAAAAGTATTTTAATTTCTTTAACTGTCCACTTACTATTTAGGGGTTAGCGTGGCCCAACAAAAGCATTTAGTAGTAAACAGTTGGACTAAGTCCACTCTGGATCAGCTAAAACATGAGGAACAAAGCCAAAAGTTAAGTCTTTGCTGCTGCCCCAAGACAGAAATGCAAGAATTCCCTTTTCTGGCACAGGGTCTTGCTGGTCCATTGTCCAGGAAGGAAATCAGGACCATATGTGCTGCCTGTCAGCCGAGGACTGCACTTTACTGTGGCTGGAGACCACATTAACTCATCCTGATGATGTTAGGTTGTCTCTTCTTCAGGAAAGCAGAGGAACATTACTTAGGAATCTCCCAAGCTAAATGGAAGGTCTAACCGGACTTGCACTCACCTTCCACAATTAGGAGTGCTTTTGGAATTCCACCCTGAATGTATTTACCCTTGCTAGTGTTGTTTAAACCTATTCAACAGGTAGAGAGTTACACAACATCACAGCTTTAAAAGCCCAGGTTCCTGCTTTAGACTCTGATTCCTACAGTATTGAGTCTAATCATTTCCAGTACCACTGAACAACTTAATAGGCTGCAAAAACTTGATAAGACAATGTAATTGGAAGCTTTTATGTATATTCTTAACATAGCTGCATTCCTCATGGAGGTTATACAGGATATAAGTGTTAGCAGAAACAATTAAAGAACTGAAACAATAGAAGCAAATTAGAGAATTTTAGCATGCAAAAGCTAAAAAACATTTAAACAAAAATGTCCTTATTCCTTGTCTTGCATATACAGTAATTTCAGATACTGAACAAATTACTCAAAACTAGAAAATCTTGTTCACTGTGAATAATGAAGATAATATTTACCAGTGCTACAGGAAAAATAGGTGTAAAGAATGTTGCATCAGTTCAGGTAATTGAAGCTCTTGAAATGAATTAAATTTATCTCAAACATTTCAGGTACTCAGGCCAGTGGAAAAATACAGTCATTTACTTATTCCAAATCCTGGTGTTCAACACATCACCAGTTAGAAAATACTATCTTTATTGTAAGTTATTTTCATTTCCAGTGTTAATACCTTCCACAAGACAAGATGCCTCTCGCTTGGGTTGAGCCCCAGCCTTATAAATTTAGTGCTGTAATTCTGCCTGTAGCAGGTCAAACAGAAACTCATTATTTCAAGTCTATCCAATACAGCCTCAAAGAAAATGCATGGTAGCTCTCTCTCATCTTTTTTATACTAATAATGCTATCAGAATAACTTTAGAGCTCACTTATAGACACTTTTTGGTAGGTGCTTCCCTTTCTTATCCAAAGTCAAAATAGGTCAGCTCCCTTACATAATAACACAGCTGTGAAAACACAAATAGGACTACAGAACAGTGGTTTTCCTCTAACCTTGACTACTATCAATAAAGAATATTTTCTTTCATATATCTCTTGCTTACATTTTAATATAAGGTTTTTAATAACATTGCCAGAAGTAATATAGGTTAACTGTTCTATTATGCATCGTATTAAAAAGACAGCAAGTTTTTTTTTCAGGGCAAATGAAGGGTAAAATAAAAGGATTTGTAGCAAAGTGCTTTGGAAGGCACTAAATTAATCTTACAGTCCAATCAATCTGCAATAAAAAAGAGACTTGACTCAATCTGTCAGCAAAGTCAGACAAGTATCTGATGAACAAAATGGAAATCCTTTTATAAACGCAAGCTGTGATGAATACCATAACCTTACCTGAAGAAATGGCATTCCTTACACTCACATACATGACAATAGGGATGAAATGTGAAGTCTGAATACCTGATCAAGGCATTTCTTTGTTTTAATGAAAGGAATTGCTCCATGAAGTATTTAAGCAAACAGCACTGTTCTGTCAGAGGATGAGACCTCTAAAATAATGATCTTAAGAACTCCCCATGGCAGAAAATTTCTAGTCTACATGACTAGAGAAATTCTGAGTATCTGCTCAGTGCAATAAATCTTAATAATAAGAAAAATCATCAAATTAGCAGCAGATTTCAGACTGCTATTCTTGCAGATCTCCTGTAATGCAAAAATATGCTGTTGGGATAATCAACATAAAATAGTATGCATCTAAGTCCAGCAAAGACAAAGCAAATGGAACTACTTTAGAGTTCTACATTTGCTCATCTGAACGTCGAGGTCAGTGTTAATTTTTTTCTCATACATTTGATAATCAGATCCTTCATTACCTTAGGCCTCTAACTGCTGTATTACATAAAGCAATAGGGCAACCTGATACACCAGGGATGTTAAGCTCTTATTTCAATCACACCCAGAGGCTGCAAAACAGCTGCTTCTTAAAAAAATCAAGCTGCAGATGGAATGACAATACTGCAGTCAAATCTAGGGCTCAGCTCTATCCATGTAAGCTTGTACTATCAAGTTCAGCTACTGCTGAAATCTATTAAAAAGCATCATGAAAAGCAGCAGTCTAGCTGCATGTCTCATTCAAATCCCAAATGGGCTTTCCAGCCCATGCTTTGCTCAGTGGTCCTGCAGTTACTATGGTAGTACTGAATCCCAAGCATTTTAATTTAAAGCTCTCTCGGGTTAGTGCCTCCTGTAGCTACACTATAAAGTGGGGAAGTGTAATAACAGGGAGCTTCACCATTTCTCCCTTTGAATATGACATTCCTCCTCTGTAGGAAAGGAAAGCTGACCCCAAGCCACTGTATAAGGTTGTGGGGACACCCGGGATGCTGCCCCACTGTGCTGCTCCAAGCACTGAAGAGCTCCCCTTGCAGAGGTGACAACCCGACAAGCAGCTACACAAAGCCATGACAATGAGGCTCTTTCCTCCACTTCAGCCCCAACCTGGATCTGTCAAAGCAGGGGTTCAGATGTGACAATTCTGCTTTTGGCTGGAAGCTGTTCAAAAGAGTGCACACAAGCAGAAAGCAGAGGAAGGAAAGAAGGATGTAATAAAAGGCATGTGGATAGCATTTGAGATAAAGGCTGTGGCCATTCTTTCCCACTAAGAATGACGATGTACTATTCCATATTAAATACATATACTAAACCATGCAACTCATTTGGGAGTGAAACCTCACAAAGAGCTCAGGCACTTTAGTGGAAAATGCTCATGGACTCCAGAGCAAGGTTCTGCCTTAGTTATGTCGAACAGTAAGGTTAAAAGCCTGAGAAAAATAATGTTTTGTCAGATGATATCAATCCCTTGGATTAGTTTATATTGGAACTAGGTGAAAAGGGTATTCTAGGGAAATATCACCTTTATTCAATATTAGGAGGTCCTGTAAGCTCACAGAGATATACAGGAGCACAAGCACCTGCTCTGTTTTTCCTGAAAACTTGTCATTTGCCACATGGAAAAAGGAGACAGACAGAGGAAGGGGAGGTGTTGAGTCCTAGCATGGGTAATTGCATTGCTGACATTTAGCAACAGTAGGCTGACTTTCATTGCTGAAAGTGAGCCAGAAAGGCTCAGAAGAAAGTTCGCAGTATCTGAGAAATACTGCAGAGAGAAACTAAAATATTAATCAGAGCAACACAGCAATTGCTATTGAAATGACAAGCAGATACTGAGTTTAGAACAGGGTAACTATGGGAACTTCTTCAATTTCTAAGAGATGATTGCAAAACAAGGCCATGGCCCACTGCTCAGTACTACTATGAAAATTTGTAGACCAGATTCTCAGCTTGTGTGCTAAATTTGTCCTAAGTGAACCTGCCTTGATTTACACCTTCCAAGAATGTAGCCAGAGATGAAATATATATCATAGAATCACCAACTGGTTTGGATTGGAAGGGACTCTAAAGCTCATCCAGTTCCAACCCCCTTCCACAGGCAGGGACACCTTCCACTAGACCAGGATGCTCCAAGCTCTGTCCAACCTGGTCTTGAACACCACCAGGGATGGGGCAGCCACAGCTTCTCTGGGCAACCTGTTCCATGTGTTTCCTGTGTTAGAAATAAGTCAGCTTATAGAAGTTAAATAAATAAATCAAATGTCAGAGTACCTCCTGATCTACAGGAATTATCATGGCAAGTAATGATAAAACATGCCAAACACAACAGACATGTCTGAGACTACAAAACAAAAATTCTATAATTTAAATTCCCCCATTCCATTTTGATACTCTCTATTCATGTCTAAACAGGTGCTCTGGGAAACAATGATACACAAAAGGCCTCTCCATCTATGAGTGTATGACACAAAATGAGCCAGTGTCTTCATGTTTAATTTTTCACTTCCAATACTGCAACATTCATTCCCAGTGCCAGAGAGTCATGATTACTAGAACTAACCACTCAGTTATCCATCACTTAAAATACAGCTTTGCAACTATTAAATATTCACTATCACATTTGAATTTCAAGGTATAATTTATGAAGTTGTGGACTGTACCTAGATGACAAATGAGTGACACTTTTCTTGGTTTGATGCAGGTTAACTTATAATGGTAACTTTCTTTTCTTTGTTCCAGTTATGTGCAGACTGTTTAACCTGACAAAATCCAAGAGTTTGAAAACCACATTTTCCATGGCTTTAAGGATGCTGCTAGCTAAAAAACTGGAAAGGGAAGAGTGCATTATTTTTTTCTAATCTAGCTGATGAGAAAACGTACACATCTGATGATTGTAGCCATCATTACAGTAACATGGGGTTCCACTGAATTAAAACACCCCCACACAAATATATCTTTGAATAACATAAAAAAAGGGACATACAGACTTAAATAAGATACAGCTCTATTGCCTATAGCCTATGGATCCTTCCTTTCCCATATAAATTTTGGCCTCTTTCTTGTTGAATAGTGGCTATTGTCACAAGTACTCTGCATTAATATTCTCACCTTAATGGCACAACTGTTCTAAGAGAGAGCTTGCAGCAGAAAAACCATTATCTGCAAAAGAGAATATCACTAGGGGCTCCAATACAAAAGAAGTAGATGGAAGGATGAAGAAAGAACAGAAAACTGCTGCAAGATAAATTATTTACACAGAATTCCATCTAGAAGTACAAAAATACCTTTTTAAATTTTTTTAAAGTCATATTGCTTTAAGCCATTGATTTCAGAAAGGAAAGAAGGAGGCACTGAAAGATAAATGACAGTCTAAAAACTATACACAGTGCACTTAGCAAAATAAGGGAAGAATAAGGAATGTAAACAGTATACAAAAGATGCTAAAATCAACAGACTCATCTAAGCCATATTTATTTGCATTAGTTTTTCTTTAAAAAAATGTACAGTTGCTCTTTTATCATAAGTACTTCACATTAATTCAAGCTGTATCTTGGGAGTTTTTTGCATATGTAGAAACTCTCATATAAGTGAGACATGGTTATTATGCTTTGAAATAAAATAAGCTAAACTGAAAAGATGGTCAAGATCATTTGTGCATTTTAATTGAATGAGTACTGGAAAAAACAAACAAACAAACAAACCACCAAAATGGTATTTTTATCACATCATATCTTAATAGACACTCTGGATTAAGTACTAATTAATTTGCCACCAAAAATCTGCTGTTAATGAGTTGCATGCCAGCATACCTTCTGAGTGACATTTAGATTATAAAGTATATTGGGATTATCTCCACTCTTGCAAATGACCTCTTTATAAAAGTCAAAGTAAACATGTGCTCAGTAGAGGTATCATTAGTCTCCTGTTTACTTTCTGTATGGCTCTTTGGATTACAGGTTGTCTCAGTCTGTACATACGGTACTTACATCACCTTCAAAAAAAGGCGTTGCAAGTTCTAAGGCTGACCTTTGAAGATCCAACCTCCAATGACCAATCTCATAAGTGACTGTCTTACTAGGATTGTATGTAGCTGACAGTGCTTCTTCAAAGCAGAAACTAAACTGAGCCTCCTACAGATTACTGAAAATTTTGATGACTCCATCCTCAGGATATTGGCCTTACCTCAAGCTCTTAGAAATAGCCTAAAAACTATGAGAAATTACACTCCAGCTGGGAGATGTATAAGCAGAAGGTTGTTTTCTAGCTTACCTCTGCATGAAAAATGTCCATCAAATAAAGAGAGCAACTGAGAAAGATATATGAAAACAGATGAATCAGTGACTGGATTAAGCAATTAAATAATTGATGTAGTATCTGTAAGAGTATCACAAATTGTTACTGTGATCTTATATTAAAAAAAACTAATAGAAAATCAGTTCAGGATATAAGGAAACCATTTTCTTGAAAACTGAATAATGTGGACAAGGAAGGAGAGAATTACTTTTCAGCCTTCCTCGTATTTGAACAGTCTATTAGACTTTTATAAAAATTATAATTGAAGT
The DNA here is from genome assembly GCA_002631895.1 of Agapornis roseicollis. Taxonomy (NCBI): domain Eukaryota; kingdom Metazoa; phylum Chordata; class Aves; order Psittaciformes; family Psittacidae; genus Agapornis; species Agapornis roseicollis. The sequence continues at coordinate 96,330 of NDXB01011662.1, read as the reverse complement.
GTCAGCTCTTTTATGTAATGCAAACTAAGGAAGGAGACTGTGTAAAGAGATTGAATCATCAGACTGATTAAAAATCCATTCATTGACTCAGTGTGTTTTGTATATATCACCATATATGACAAACACCTCCATTAAATCAGAACTTCAACAGTAAAGAAGGTCTTCATGGTCTTCACAGCAAAATTCTAGATTTGTCACAGCATGGAGGAAATAAAATCATAATTTCTACAGAGATGGACAGATTCACTGGCCTCAAATCTGCCTAAAATCTAAAGCAAAAATGAGGGACAAATCTCAAACCCTTGATGAATCCCTTAGCATCATGAAGAAGAAAACAGTGATAAGCTATTAGTTCTAAATTACAATATTGGTCACCTACTCACTTACACTTTCCAGTGATTTTGAAGTTGGCCATTAACCTCAAACCAGCAACTTAACTCTAGGTACAGATTTAGGGATTAGTCAAGTGTAATCACAGAGCAAAGGAAAATGTCTTTAGAATGCAAAAAAATAAACAAAAACAAACCAAATTTCCTGACCATCCACATATGTAAGACACATTGTTCATTTGTCACTGCAGCTCTTAATATGTAAGACTTCACCCAGATGGAGCAAAAATCTCAACTACAGAGGAAAGCATGCTCTTTGCAGCAACTTTTCCCTGTCCTTACGTACTTCTTGTAATCCTTACATAATCCACAGAGACCCAACCACTTGAAATTTGTGTGGAGGGGTCTTGTGCAGCAGACTCACCTTATTGCTTTTCTTTTGGCTCCACCATCACCGCTCAGCAGAAAGAAGTAATTGTCCTTATGCATAGGTGGGAGACTGAGACAGTTACCAAGGAAACGAGCTTAGTTTGACAGAAATTTGGAAACCCAAAGCCAGCTGGAGATGGGAAATCTGAGCATCCTCCCCCAGAAAGCATTTGAGAACTCAATGCAATCTGGCAGTAATTAAAACCCAGTTAACTCTTACCTTTCTTCCCTTTATGAATCCATCTTTCGTTTTATTTATCTAATTTTTAATAAACTTCTTTGGCTCAAGTGGATCTAAGAGAACAGGAATGAATGCTCCTGAGAGCCAACATCTAAAAAGGACACTCGAATATTTCTTTGTATTTAGAAGGTCTATTATTATTCAGGTGAAGAAAGTCCAAGTTGTGCCTCTGGGTGCAAATGTGGGACTCTCACTTTAAACGAAATTCAATCAACATAACCAAGACCAGAATTTCTCCTAAGGCTGTAACTTAGTCCACAGTTCAGTACAGTACAGACTTGCCATTGATTACTTGGAGATGTGCTATAAAAATGATTAAAAACACGAGGATAGATCCTGAGCTGGTGTAAATCAGTGACAGGCCCATTGATTCACTCCTAGCCAGAGGAGAGCTAATCTAATTTACACAAGCTAAGGATCTGAGGCCATCACTTTTGAAGAAGTGGGTAGTGGAAAATGATACTGCACAAAGATATATCAGTGGAATGTAAATATAACAACAAAACAAGGATAGGGAGGAACTCTTTGAGGTGGTTCGAGGTGACAAGTCCAAGAGTAATGGCCACAAGCTAGACATGACAAGAGCCGCTGCAGAGCGTAAAGATGCATTCTTAAAGATAAAGAGTCTTTGCCTCAGAGAAAGTACAAATAAAATATATAGTACCTCCAGATGCTTTCCTTAGAAAGTTACAACTGAATCTGAATTTTACCTTAGCTTGAATTACTGTTTTAAAAATGACCATAGCTGTGTTTCATCTGAGAATCCACGACTATAATTTCACCTTTACAGAGGGACAACTGAAAAAACCCCTCAATATTTAGCACTTACAGAATCACAGAATCCTAAGGGTTGGAAGGGACCTCGAAAGACCGTCTAGTCCAACACCCCTGCGAGAGCAGGGTAACCTAAATTACATCACACAGGAACTTGTCCAGGCAGGCTTTGAATATCTCCAACATAGGATACTCCACAACCCCCATGGGCAACCTGTTCCAGTGCTCTGTCACTCTCACAGTAAAGAAGTTTCTCCTGATGTTCACAAGGAACCTCCTGTGCTCCAGTTTGCACCCATTGCCCCTTGTCCTATCACTGGACATCACTGAAAAGAACCTAGCTCCATCATCCTGACACTCACCCTTTACATATTTGTAAACATTGATGAGGTCAACCCTCAGTCTCCTCTTCTCCAAGCTAAAGAGACCCAGCTCCCTCAGCCTCTCCTCATAAGGGAGATCTTCCACTCCCTTCATCGTCTTCATGGCTCCGCGCTGGACTCTTTCAAGCAATTCCCTGTCCTTCTTGAACTGAGGGGTCCAGAACTGGACACAATATTCCAGATGTGGCCTCACCAAGGCAGAGTAGAGGGGGAGGAGAACCTCTCTTGACCTACTAACCACACCCTTCCCAATGCACCCTGGGATGCCACTGGCCTTCTTGGCCACAAGGGCACATTGCTGGCTCATGGTCATCCTCCCATCCACCAGGACCCCCAGGTCCCTCTCCCTTTCACTACTTTCCAGCAGGAAATACACACGGAAATACACACCCAAAAATTTAGTTTTATGGTGGTTTTCTTGTTTTGGTTTCTTTTTTTCAGCTCAGGAATCTTATTTGTTATCATACTGAGATACAAGAAAGATAAAGGAATTTCCCAGAAAATTCACTGTGGCAAATGAATAACCAGCATTTTTCATAGGTTTGAGGTTTTTTGGTTTGGGTTTTTTTTTTTTCATATTTCATGAAAAGGAGGTGGTGCAATGAAAGAAAAATGAAGCCATAGCTTTAGTACAGTAAAACCTTTCCAGCTGAATTCATGAACAGCCTTCCTAAATTCATCTTGAGTGTCACCATTCTACATTTCAGATGACAGCAGATGAAATCTGTAAAGGCTTCTGAGATAAAATCTTCATGAAAACAAACAACAAATTGGTATCATGGCAAAGCAAATTAAATGCAATTACTTTAACAGCTGCAATTGTCTCTGCAAGGAACCCTGGCTAAATCTTCTGGGATTTTGGTAACATATTATCAAGGTTGTTGAAAATGAAGGCCACAGTTAGCTGACGGATGAACTTTGCTAATGCCTCCAGGGATGCCCAGGCCTCATGCAAAGGACGCTTATCCCCTCACACAGCCCTGACCCACTCTCCCCATTGTGGGAGGAAAAGGGCACAGTCCAGCCTGAGCCCATGCAGGGAGGCTGTATGAGCTATGGGCTGATGATGCTCAAAGATCCAAAAGAAGACTTTTTTCCAACAGCCAGACCACAGCCCTGCATGCCCTCTCTGCCACATGCACCCCCCACATTAAGCACATATAATTTGTCAATTCCCTTTTCTCTAGTGAACTACTTCAGTGATCACTCTGGATACGAGGTCTAGGAAATGCTGCTTTTGTGAACCAGGGAGTAACTGGAAGATACTCTGTGGAGCTGCCCTGTGGCAGTAGCAAGAAATCTTTCCCCCTGAGAAATAAAGATAACTGAAAATCTGAATTTTCTGTGATGCACAGTTTAACCCATCTAGACGAAGACTTAAGAGGATACATTTTGTATCACTGTGAGTTCTGCTGGAAATCCAAACTCTCTCTATATATCTAGTCTCTAGTTTTCTAAGAAAAACAATTTTCCTATTTAGGAACATAGGATTTATAAAGAATATTAATCCATTTGTGAGTAATTAATCTTAATAATTAATAACTATACATAGTATCTTTCAGTTGTTTCTCCCCTAGCATTCTGGCAATTACACAAACATTACTTAAAACCCTAAAGAAGCAACGTATAGGGCAGACTGTGGTTCTGAAACTATTTAGGCTGTTCAGCATTGAGTAAAGGGCAGGCAGAACAGACCTGCATTCCCAATGCTCATCTGAGATTTAGCTCATCAGCAACCCACCACTGGTGGATTCCAGGAATGTGCAGAAGGAACCTACAATAAGGAGACCAGAAACTGTACTGGCATATACAATAGCAAAGCCTAAACTATGGTTTTCTACTTGATCTTCTTGCTTTTAATTATTGACTTCCTATGACAATGATTGTATTTTATCTTATGTCTGTCCAAATACTTTCAGGTCACATGCATCTGATTAGAGGAGAATATTTAAATACATGGCCTCTTTAAGTTGAATTGCATATTATATGCTTGTGCAGTGTCAGATGCTGATTCTCCTATTTCTGCATTTCTTTTTCTGACAGTTATTAGTCTGAGTCATATTAAGTAGTTTTTTTTTTTTTTTACATTTATATAAAGCTCTCTATTCATGCATATTCTTATCATATTAATACATTTCTACAGGCTGTCTTGATAAATATAGAAGCCTTTTTCTTTTTCTATTTGTGATTTCTGTTGTTGTTTTTTTTGTTTAGGTTTTGGTTTTGATTGTTTGGTTTCTTTTTTTTCCCCAAAATCATAGTTTGGGGTTTTTTCTAGCCAGATTTTGCATTTTGTTTATGAGCACATAAACAGAAAGAGAATTTCAAGAGGGTTAACTCTCGGCAACTCAAAGGGAGGACTGACTACTTAAAAAAAATAAATAAAAAATAAGAGAGATAAATAATGTTTCTGTAGAATCTGGGCCCAGAAGATTGTACTTCAGTAGACTAAACATATAGCCCAGTAAGTGAATCATAGAGAAAAAACACACTTGTCCCTGTTCCTAAATGTTGGAACAATAGCTGACCTTCTAGTTCTGTGTATGACTTTCATTGAGAGGTCATTGTTCCTACTTAATAATTTCTTCCCCTTAGAAAAATTTTTGACAGAATTGAAATGTTGCAAGGAATTTGCTTGCTGATTGACACAAAAGGCTTTTTTGCTGTTCCTGAATACCAGCGAAGAGGTCTAGAGGTACTACGGAAAGTCTTCTATGAGATGTCAATAGGATGCTTTCAGGGTATGACACAAATGGACTTAATATCCAGCTTCCATTTTATTTCAAACTAATGAGCATTTCACTCTTCTTATTTAGCCATGTTTTCTGACAAGAGTGTAGTTAGAAGCTGGAATTGGAGCTGTAATTTGATATATCAAGTGTAAATTTCCTTGGGCTTCCCTAAGCCAGCTAGTTAATACTATTTACAGTACTGTCATTGTCTGGCATTGATATACAGCAATATAACACCATGTCATGTAGTTTGACACATTTTAAATTAAAATTCAGCACATAGTCCTTTCCCATACCAAGTTGCACTATCGCTAATCAGCCACATATTGTTCCTGAAATTTAATTGTTTTAATACCATGATGTTAATTCAGAGATTTACAGGTGGAGATGCCAGCTTGCAAGCACTAGATGAGATATAACACTGACCTTCAAATATGTGCATCATCTACCTCACCTCTCTGAGAGATCACCTTTTTCAGATGGAAAAACAAAACAATTCTTCACTAGAAGCAGCCAGGAACCTTGGAAGGTGGTCTGGTTCAGACACCTTTATGAAAAGATCAAGCATACTCTTCATACTTCAAGATGATTCCAACTTAGAATTACAAAATAAGACTTCTTTGGTTGGTTCCCACACCTAGACCAAGATGCTTTAGGCTACGTTTTATTCAACCTTTTTCTCATTGCTTCTTTCCTTGGTAAATCTGACATGCTTTCTGGATACAGGCTTTCTACACAATAGAAATAGGCCACTGCTGACCTAGACAACATGATTAACGCTGACCATCTCTTCTGTAATGAGAAAAAGTTTTGAATTGGAGGAGGAATCTCATTTCAAATAAGATACTGGCCACTGAAATTTTCAAGAACTGTAAGCCATGGAGTACAAACTTACCAAGAAGCCATGAAAGCCATAATTTCTTACATAATTTTGAGGTTTGGAGATAAAGACAGAATATTTATTACTATTTCATTCTAGTTTTCTGATAACAACTCAATTTGACTGACATCCAAGCAAAAGAAAGGTATCTTCTTGAAATCAGGTGAAAACTACACGGACTACCATATCAATAAAAGTTTAATAGATCCATGAAGACCTGAAATTATGTGCTGCTACAGTCAAACTGGAAAGATCCTTACTTAAATGAGAAGTTTCATTTATTTACACTGGAAATGTGCAGTATTAAGTGGAAAATCATTTGTACTCGCTGTAGCTTCTAGAATTTACCCACATTCTGGTGTCAGGAACTAGGTTTCAGATTTCCATTCAGTTCCAGTTACTGCACAGTCTTAAGAAAAATATTAATCTTTGGTTTAAATATTTGTTATTATATCATGTATCATGTTGGAAGTTTAACATTCTTGGAGCAGAGATGAAATTAGAAACATCTTGAGAAGAGCATTCTTGTTATCAATCATGTCATCTTGAACATGCTTAGAAGGTTGCTGCTGGCGCTAGGAATGGATATTTTATTCACAAGAATGTATTTAAAGAAAATGACAGCACTTTTCAATTCAACTTTTCCAAACCAAGAAATCTTTCAAGTCTTCCAAGCCATGTGGATTTCAGCATTCCAGTGATTAAGACTATTTTCAATTATACATGTTTTTTCTATTATTTTTTCATAGCTTTAGGGTAGATTTTCAACACCCTGCATGAAGAATTAGACGCACAAATCACTCACAACTATTAATGGGAATTGTACAGACGGTGGAAGAACTGCTACAGAACAAGAAAAGCCAACTGGAACTATCAAAAACGTGAGAAAAACCTGTCGTGAACTTTGCAGAGTGGATAGCTCTTTCTTTCCTATTTCTCAGCTTGCCAAACTGCACTTCCAGCTTTCAGCCCACAAAGTGAAAACGTCAAACAGCCATGAGAAAATCAGAAATTGTGAGAGTACATCTGCAGTTTCACATCTCCAGGATTTTCAGAAAGCAATCTTTTGGCCTAGATAAATGCAGAGATGAATGACCCTGCTGGGGGTCATCATATGCTGGAGCTTTTGCATAAGCGATAGTGGGATCTCCACCTGGAAGAACAGGCGAATATGTTCTTATTTTTCCTGTTGCCATTTGAAAGAACTACAATTGAACTAGGAGAGAATATGCCACATACTTGTCTGGTTTCATATGAGTGTTCATTAGAAAAAGAACTGTGGTATTTAAAATATGTTTGCATTATTCTTTTTTTTTTTTTTTTTTTTTTT
>NDXB01011662.1:76230-87566 GCA_002631895.1 Agapornis roseicollis | reverse complement strand
TTTTTTTAAAAAAAAAAAAAAAAAAAAAAAAAAAAAAAAAGTATTTAAAAACAGTAAGAAAGCTATGTACTTTGCCAAGACAAAAGGTATTTAGAAAATATTGAACTTTGCCTCTTAAAAACACATTACTTTGCTGGCACATTGGGATTCCCAGGTTTTGCTGGGGGAAAGTGAGTGTGCCCACTTGGTGCTGAAGTATCTAGCTCCTAAGCCCACCTTCTTGTGGGAAACAGATCTTCAAAGCGCAAGGGAGTGAGCAGCAGGAATACATAGAGCATTAACAGCAGTCAAAGCTGGAAGAAAGGTAAAAATTAATTATTTCAGGGATGGCTGAGGGAAATGAGAACCAGTTTGTGACTTCACAAAATGAAAATTGTCTTACAGCTATAAAAGGTAAATTTAAGACAGGCATTAAAGACAGAGTATTCCTTGCCAAAGAGGAGAGCATTTAGTTATATTGGGTTATACAAGGGGAAAAGAAAACCACCACCACAAACAAAGCCAGGGGGAAAGCAATAAATCAAGCTCCAAACCATTAAAGCAGTCTGTTTTCATACAAGGTGTTTCTAAATAGCTGACCAGTGTTCACTTGGCAGCATTTCTTGGCATAAAAAGATATTTACATGAATCACAAGTAATTTATGGCTGTAAGTACAGAAAACTTACTAATGTTAACTGTTCACCTACCTTGCTAGAACTGTAAATGTTTACAAAAACTGAAAAGAAGACATCTGTTAAGCCTAACACGTTGCTAGTTTAGTGAAACATTTTAAAAATTGAGACTTCCTGGGTTTTTTAGTTGATGTTTTTAGCATGAACTTTGCAGGGTTCATTTGTGTTCTTATTTGAGAATTTGGAATATGTATATATATTTCATGACATAAGGTCTACTACATAGGAAAGTCTTGATAATCACTAAAAGAGAATCTAGAAAATATCCTAGCACACACATTTGCTCTTTCCCTTGACACTTCTTGGGATAAGGCTGGCAAAGGAGGTGAGTAACTGCAGCATTTTCATCTTTGTAACTCTTCTGGAGCTTAAGCTATAGTTACACTGCAAGTGAACTCTTATTGCATCATATACTCTCAAAATGAACAGTAATCTCTATTTTTACTTAGGAGAAAACAGACTGCGTATCTCATCTGTTCAGCTATATTTTATTCCCAGCTGCTTTTTATGTCCTTGTTTCAGATAAAAAGATATTGGAATCTTTCAAGTGCCTCAGAGAGCCCATTTTGTCAACTCTTCTGAAAAGAAGGCTTTCAAAACCTGTGCTCAAAAGGGCTAACCTGCATTACAGAGGACACACAACAACTCTTAGGTCTGTGTACTAGCTCTACGCTGACATCTTTCTTGGAAGAGAAAAAAAACAACTAAGAGACCCACAACCATAGCTCATTCCTACAGATCTCTGAGCATATGACACGATGTTAATTAAAACTAAACATGTAAGGATAAAAGATGGGCCAACAAGCACATACTGGTTTGAATGTAAAAGCTGACCTCAAACAAGATGAGCTAATAGTATCTTAAGAGTTTTCAGCTCTGAGACAGCTGGTCATGATCTGTGTGGCACAGGTTTATAAAAGCTGTCTAACATGACAGAGGTCTTTGAGAAAGTGCAGATTGCCACTTTGCCAAAATTTTTCTTTAGCATCACAGAAATTTTCAACACAAACAGTTTTCAATGTCATAATGCAATAATATGAATCACCAAAAGACTATTATTAATATTATTACTAATTATTATGTATTTTAAAATCAAATGCACAAGGAGAGATTTTAAAAATCCATTCAGATGCTAAATACGCATCTACATTTTTAGAAGATGATCAGCTCCCGTTCAGTAATGAAGCAAACAGGTTTTGAGCTTCCAGCTCCTATTTTCAATTAAATTTAGAAATCTTTGTTTATAAGCCTAAGCAGGAGCCAAAATATGCATCCAGTAGTAGGTATCAGTGCCTGCTGATATAGGATACATGACTGAAAATTAATCTCCTTTTATCCTGCTTTCCAATTTCAGCCCTCTCTACCAAATGTCTGGCAATTAAGAAGAACTAGCAACCTTTATGAGAACACAACCATAGTAAACACTATTTTACCCTGACACTGAGAAGCTGGGAATTGCCAGCTAGAAAAGATATGTTGGTATGCTATGCCACACAGTATCATGATGCACATACACAATACTGTTAGACATTTAACATTTCAAATAAGTAATGTTGCAGATCAGCATTAAAAGGAAGACACTTTAATTTTGTCAGACCTTTACTGGAAAGCTAGCATAAGCAGACTACTTCTAATATGCAGATGTTTTATCTCGGAGCCCTTAAACAAAGATGAACAATTCTTCTGAGTGGAAACATACAGTATTAAAGGAAGGGACATGGAGTAGCAGTGTAAGTCACTAACTGGCAGCTTTAACCCTTAGGAAGCCCTAACTCTCCCATTCTTGCACCACTTGAAAGCTTTTTATGGATACAGTATGTGCAGACACAATTTCCACAGGCATTTAGAGTGCTGCTTTACTTAAAAGCTCTCAGACTCAGCAGAGTAAATAGGAAATAAAGATTTGACAGTAGGTTTCCTCTCCAATGCACACAGAAATTCAACATAGAAGTTGGGGAAAAAATTAAACCAAATTGTAAATAGTGTGGAAACAATAGGGCCAGAGCTGCATTAAAAATTCAGGTGTTCTGGGGGATTTTTTTTGAAAGGTGGAAAAAGGACATTGGCCAAACTGCAGCATGGACATTAACAGAACCAAAGAATGCGGTTAACCACCAGCCTACCACTCAGGAGTGAATCCCAGAACTTTTAAAAATCATGAATACCAGAAGAATAAAGCAGAAGAAAAAATGTATTTTTTATAATACTGAAAAACTGCTTTCCCTCAATGAAAGCTGTCTTTTTAAAAGTAAAAGGAAATTACACATATAAAGATTATTGCCATATCCCATGTGTAAAAACACTCAGTAATGTACAGAATGTAATCTTCCATTTATGTCTGGAGTATCATAACAGATGGGGTCCCAGTAGTCAAAAATAAGCCTGTTACTGTTGGCACCTATTAAACTTATGCTAATAAATGACATTTTGAAGTAATATGTTATTCCTAACAATTTACAAGTTCATGATGATAATTTATGAGGCAAAAATACAGAAAAATTGTATTTTGATGAGAACCAAGGAGTAAAAGGGTAATGTAACACTTAGGCAACAGAAATTCCAAGCTCTTTTTAAAATCAGAAAGTCACCATTTGTGTTTACTTCAAAAAAGACTCTGGATAAGCCAAATGGCACATTTCTTAATATCTTAACCAGCAGCCACCATTCCGCTTTCACATGTAACAAGTGCATTGATACAAAATCAGGCAGTTATCTTAAAAATAAACCAGCCATCAATCAAACAAACCCAGGCACTTAACTTGACTTTCTGTCTTCATTTCCCTACCAATCTTGTATTCTCTATTGTTTAATACTAACTCTAGGCCTGCTGACCCACAAATAAGTTCAAGCTGATCATGCCAGGTAACAGTTTCAGGTCTGCTTATATGGCCTTGGCTCTTATATTCAAGCACCCACCTGATGGAGGTAAGCAATTTGTTTAACATGATTAAAGCTTTAACAAATATTTGAGATTTTACTTCCTTTCCTGAAGCTATTTTCTCAAATAAATATTTGTGGTTTTCTGAATAGCTGAGGGTCAGTGCTTATACATATGTTGTTCGAGTGTTCATATAATATTTCTGCATATTTTTGTCATTATTTTTGGTTTTAATCATTCAGAGAAAGTCAGTTGGGTTTTACTTTATGCTTTAAGGGAAGAGAGATGCTAGTACATTAAAGCCAACCAAAACATAGTTACAAAGACCACACAAAGTATGGAAGACACACCACCTTTTCTGTTGCCCATCCAATTCCTGCTGTCCCTCTGCTTCCTCATGCTCTGAGTTGATATGCAGGTAGACATAGGTGTGATGTCTTCAGGACCATCCAAGACCTGTAGTCAGACCAAACTCTATCAGAAGACTTAGAACATGAATGTGTTATGGCATTTCCTGTATTATGGAATAAAAAATCAAGGGCTGCATAAAAAGATGTGAATTTATTTTGATTTGAAGAGAAGCCAGCCACTTTTCCAGATTCTGACCTCTCTTGTCTGTGGCACACATACAAATAAAACTTGAAGCGAAGGTACATGATTCATTCAGTGAGTCTTTGGGAATGCAGAGGCACTGATTACTGCTGTGTGCAGGGCCTCCAAAATGCTTAAGATGACAGGTCCACAACCACCTGAGCATATTCCTTTAGCAAAAAATTACTCACAGGAGTTTAGAAAAGCTGTTGTTATTGCAAGTGGTCATCATCATGGGACTCATCTAGTGACTGCTGAAGTCAATAGAAATACAGGCCAAGGGCAGGTGCTAACTTCATTAAGACTCCCAGTCAATCTTAAAAGATACTCCAAAGATTCTTCTGCAGTCTCTTATAGCCTTTGTTCAAATAGGTATTTAGTCAATAAATTAGGCTGTCAACTTGCAATCCTTTAGCACAATCACTTCTTTTTCAAACGAATGATACAGCAGTTTCTTAAAGGCAATTCATACTTGCTTTTATCTCTTGCTGCAAGAGCACAAGCCATGAATAAAATTAGTTAACTGGAATAAAGCAAGGTTGACATAATTTTTCAGTTTCTCTAAGGAACAAAAATTGTAAAAAAATAGTATCCCGTATCACTCTTTTCCTTCCCATTGAAGCAGTTCATCAATGATCACAAAAAATAATATGGAAATGTAATAAACCCAAAGAGTTTGGTAAGTGATCACATACCCATTTCAAAGACTGGTACAGTCTAAACTGTACTGCAACAAAGAGGATCATCTACAAATTATGGAATAAATCCCCAAAGCTCCAGATACGGTTGAAATTCTGTCTTTCATAGCAATAAAATATTTTACACAATGTCATGAAATAAACTGAGAACACATACCAAAAAAAACTAAAAAGAAAAAAATTAAACACATCTACAACTGAATTCTTGTTGTTCTTGGTTATTCAAAGAAAAGCTATAAAATGAAGAAACGCATTTATCCATAAATAAAGCATTTTACTTTTAAACTATGCATAATCTTGGGAAGTATCACTGTAAGACAAATTCAGCACTTCAACAAACATAGGAAGTTGACTGATGAGGTTTAATGATCAATACATTGAAGATTAAGTAAATCTTTCCCATGAAGACAAACTGAAAGTAAGCTAACAACTGGAAATACTGTGGTGTAAGTCTTGAAATCCAAAGTGAGCCCAAGTAGTATTAGACAACCTTACAGGAATAAGGAATATTAATCCCCAAACCATCTACAGGTTCAGTCAGGATATCAACTATACTAAATCCACTGTTTTGTATAGAATGTTGCAAGATTAAACTCAGACTGCACTTTTCTTGGTGAGATATTTCTTGGCATTGTATGAACACAGATAATACTTTTAAATATGAAACAAAACTTTTCCTTGCTCTACATGTCCTCTTATAAATTTGATCTCTTTTATGTTTCTCATGAAAATGTGCCTCTTCTCAGGGCAGCCTAGCTGAGTTCCAGCTTACAAATGTACTTATTGAAAGGAGTACAGCAATAACAACTGTTCTTTTGTCTCTGTGAGAAAAGGCTGCCTAGAGCCAATTATTGTTTATCATTCCAGATACACATTTTATGATCACTGTGTTAAACAAAAGAAAAAGTTTAAGAATAAGGAGCCACTTTAATATCTTGAGGTCCAATTACACTGGAAAGGATCCCTTACTTGTATTTTATGTTGCTCAGTCTAATTGTCAGGTTTTATTAATTTTGCATGCTAAGCTGGAAGCATTGGGCACAGGTTTCTTCTTGGGAGAGCAGTGAAGCTAAAAACAGCACAAGCAACAGAGAAAACTGTGCTTATAATTGTTCTGCTTGTTACTTGGACTTTGTCAGCTCAACTTGGGTGGCAGAACAACATGGAGAGAAAAAGCTCACTTAGATTTGGAAAAGGTTTTTCGCAGGTGTCAACACAAAATCTGCTAGGAAAACAAGGGAAAAATTAAATGCTGTGAGCCATTATTGCAGGTGTGCTCCTGTGAAAATTATCCTCCTTTTGTTTTTGTCTCAGTAAATATGTTGTTTAGTTGAGGCCAAACGTAGCTTGGAAGGGATTTAAAATACTATAAGCTCACAGTGAAGCTCAAATTGCATTTCTTGGTCCAAACACACAAATGAGAAATTATTCATCCTTCTCACTGAAGACAGGAATACAATGCAGGCTGCTAATGAACAAGCACTGAGGACTAAACATGCAAAAAGAGGCATTTCTGATACTGGATGGATCTAACTTACAGCATTTAATAAACAGCCACCTTAGAGACTGTCTGCAAGCGATTACTGTTCATCGGCAACATATCTCCCTGTGCTGAAGACGGCACATATACTGTGCTCTGAGGGGCACCTCAGTGGCTGCAGCTGCTGAAGCTGCCACACAACAACCAACTGCCAGGGTTGCGATGCTGGTCCCTGACCTGATGCAGTGTGGCCACTCAGCCAGCATCCAAAATGGATGGAGAAGATCACCAGCTACATGGAGGTGGTCTCTCCACTGCCCAAGTCTGGGCTTAGGTTTGGAACAGAATGACTCTTGCACTGGTTGGATGTAGGATACATGCTGACTTGAACATGGAAAACTACTGTCTGCAAGGTTTTTTCAGGGCATTGGTTGGAAATGTAATTGTTCCTACCAACCCACAGCTAGGTTTTGGCTTAGGACAGAGACTGCCTTCTCCTGATAGTTCATGCTTGTATGTTGCTATTTTACATCAATGCAGATTTTATCTAGGGAGAAACAAGATCTTCCAGAGCACTTCAAGATGTGTAATCTAGCCTGAAACTGTATCCCCTGCCACATCCTGGAATTAGGATTTGGAGTCTTTCGTGCAATCAGATTCATACCGGTTCAAAAATTATCAAATTATGCATAATGAAATTGCTCCTTCTGCTCCCTCAGAGCCTGACCTTTTGATAAAATAACCTCAACTAGTAGATCTGCTTTGGAGTTACTGGATGAGGTAGATGCATTCTTAAAAATCTAGGTGATAGTGTGAGAAGTCCATTAAGAAAATAAGGTAACAAACACCACCAGTCAGCTGGACTAGTTACCAGTCTGGGGGCAAATAAAGCCAATCCAACAACCATTGGAATTATCTTTGGAAAAGAGTATCAGCAGAAATGAGAGACAGTGCAGAAGGGACACAGCATTAGCATCCTTGGCATGAATAAGCATGGATTTCAATGATGTTCCTGCAACAGTGATATCCTGTAAATGGGGCTGAAAGCTAAATGGGGTACTCTCAACTTAAAAATATTCATTAGTGTCTCTGCTGTTGGAAACTATTACTTCTCAAGCAAAATCTGGGAGCATCCATGACTTTAATGACAGAAGTGCCCAAGTCCTTTACATTGTCTAGGCTGTAAGAAGTGGTTTTGGCATGTGTATGCTGTCAAAGACAGAAGTCATTGTACCCTCTTGAGTATTATGCTTTGTTTTTATGCATTTCTAGAAAGGAGTCCAAATGTCATAATACTAAAAATTGTTCATTTTGTTTCTATCATGGGAGCCTGGCTATGCTGTACTTGTAACATGCTTTGGCTCAGTAAAGTTTAGACGTCACAAGAATGATTTTATGCTGAGCTGGTTTCCATAACATCTAGTTGTGGTTATTATTAAAAAATACAGGCTTCTGTCCATGAAAAATAGAAAAAAAAGACATATTGAATGCACTTCATACATCATTTCTAACAAAGATTAAACACAAATATACTTCAATAAAATGAAGCATAAGAAAAGAATCCACAGGTTCAGAGTTGAATTAAGTTTTAAGTTAGGGTTGTCTGTCTGTGTTTGCTTAGCTCAAGATATTTAATTCAGTGCAGTACACATTGACTCTCCAGAGGTATTCATAACAGCAGATTACTTTAGTTGTCTATAATACTGAAACTGGAGGAGTTGATATATCACAGGTGCCCCTAAACACCCTTCCCTAAATTACACAAAAGCTGGAAATTCGTTGTCAACTTCCATATCTGTACTGCAGCCACTGAATCAGACAAATTCCATTAAGTCTAAACTGATAGCTTGAATTCAAAGTACCTTTTTATAACTTTATTTACAATAAAGGTAAATTGACAGAAAAAAAAAAAAACCAAAAACCTTTGTCTCCCTTTGTTTCTGAAATCTACCTTTCCTGGAAAGAAAATCAGAATAATCAAAGCATTCTAAGCATGTTCACATCTCTTCTGAACTTGGAAACACATGCCAGTGTCCAGCAGCCTGTATACTAAATCAGTGCAAAATCCTACACCACCATTTGACAGGCATAGTGTAATTTCTGCATATTTTGATTAAAATTTTTACTTGCTTTTGATATCAGAAATCAGTATCAATAATCTCAGAAAACATGTTTCTCAGATTACCCTGCTACTCTATCATTTCACTATTAAAACCCTTTTTCTTGTATTGTATTAGAAACATATATTACACCTTTACAGAGAGAGAACTTGAGATGTCATTCACATAGAAAGGATTTTTCTGATATATTAATAGCCTTTTGTCATGCAGCACACCAAAGAATATGATCTATAACAATTGAACCACAGTTACAACAGGTGGACAACTTGTGGCATATTAAAAAGTATAGCTGAAATAGCTTTAAAATTTATAGCTTAATTATAAAAACACAATTTAAATAAAGCTCATAGGAGGAAAGCAGAGGTAGGCCCTTGGAAGTTATTTTCAGTTCAGAAAAATTTACTGCAATTAAGATTGCAGAAAAAAGCTATAAAGTTCAGTAGTATTTTGACATCTACATTTATGTCCACCACCTTTATGGATATCACGGTAACTGCCATGAAACTGTAACAAATCTTTACAGCTTTCTATGCAGCTGAGTAGTCGTTGCCTATATATGACAGCAGAAAAACGGTATTCACCAGGGCTCATCAGTACCCCAGTCATATAGTGGAGCTGTGGCTGTGCTATGATCCAGCTTTGTAATAGACTCAGGACAAAAACGCTTAACCCTTAATTTTTTATACCAAATTCTCTGCTGAACAATACTGTCCTGGGTTCAGCAGTTGCAGTCAGTTTTTCTTCTCTTTAGTAGCTGTGTTTTGACTTAACCCGGGAACAAGGCTGATAAGGCCGATGTTTTTGGTTGTTGCTGAGTGATGTTTGCCCTGACCAAGGACTTTGTGAGCCTCATGCTCTGCCAGGGAGGAGGGGAAGCTGGGAGGAAGGAGGGACAGGACTGTACTGACAGGACCAAACTGACCAAAGAGGTATTCCATACCATAGCACGTCATGCCCAGGATGTAACTGGGGGTGATCTGGAAGGCCTAGCTCTCTCGGGGTGGTTGGAAGAGGTGGTCGGTCAGCACTCGGTTGGAGGCGTGTTGTGAGTTATCTGTTGTGGTTGATGGGATGCTGTATTCTTTTCCTTTATCATTATTATTATTGGTGGTAGCAGCAGTGATTTGTGTTATACCTTAGTTACTAAACTGTTCTTATCTCAACCTGTGGAAGTTGCATTTTTTGATTCTCCCCCCATGTCTCTGGAAGCAGGGGAGGGCAAGAAGGGGGGGGTTGAGTGAGTGAACGAGCTGCATGGTTGATTGGGTTTAAACCACGACAAATACCAAAACAAAAGAAAAAAGAGTCATCATTTGTGCAGTATTCATGCAGCTGCACAATAAAAACACGAATGCAGCCAACACCACCTTGCAAGACCTGGTTTCCACTAGAGACTATACCGTTATCAGAAAATAGTTCTGAAAATAGACAAAGCCTTGAATTTTGGGCACCAACCTATCTCCCAATAATGCTCAAGCAAATTAAAATGCTGCATAAGCCAGTAGATTTCAAAGACCATCACAAACAGAAAGTATTAGAAGTGAAATATGAACTAAATTATCTAAAAAGCAATTGAGTGTCTTGGTTTACGAAGTAGAACCTCATCATTAGAGAAACCTCTCATCACATGGGGGTTTAGATAAAATCCAAAGTAATCTGTTGTTTTGCTCCTGATACATAACAGTCGCCACCACCAGTAGCAGTTCAGAACACCAGCATCTTGATGAAAGTACTTACAACGACATTGAAGGGAGCTCTTTTTGCTCAACAGTAAATACAAGTGCTGTAATTAATGCAGGTAAGTTTTTAGACTAGGGCTGTATCAAGGACAGCACATTGCTTGCAGGGAAGAAGAAAGGGTAAAACAGCTACTTATTTTGTTATCGGGTTGTTTCTTTTTTTGTTAAGTTTTTATTTGGTTGCAATTTCAGAAATATAATTAACAGTCCCCAGGCAAAACTGAAGAGGAGGAATACTAATAGAAATTTTAATCTTCAGAATAAGAAATAAAAAACATTTGAATAGCCTATGTACACACATATCCATTATTTAACACTTGAGACCAATTCAAATGTAATATTTTCCTACCACCCAGCTCTCCATTTCATTCTACAGTATTTTCATTTTAGCAATTCCATTTCTATACCCACCTGTCTCTCTGAGAGTCATTATGTTGGTAAGTGTCATGTTTGCAGAGGTAAGAATAGTAAACTTAAGCCTATGTGGTTGGTTTGTGATTAAGTATGGGGCAGGTCGGATATTTCTGTACTAAATTTATTTATTTAGTTTATGGTTCTTACAAAGTCAAATAATCCTGGAATCCTCATACAAAAGCTTGTGCTGCCTTCGAGCACTATTTTACTCCCTTCTCAAGGACTCTTCAGGATTACAACACTTCTGTGTTTTCCAGCTGTTTTACCTTGTCTAGCACAGATATTCTACAAAACCAGTCTTAAGTATTCTGTGATTTGATGATTCTGTGAATGAATCAATGAGTTTCAGATACGGATTAGTTCATGGCATTGTCCCTCACCGGACTCCAGTCATACCACAGTTTAGAGGATGATATGGTATCATGTAACAGGTTGTGCATAATAAGGGAGCTCTCTTCTTTAAATTTCACAGCTTGTGATGTGATTTGGGTCTAAGCTATATATATGTGAATATATACTCTTACATTTGTATATAGAATTCATATATTAGCCAGATGCATTTGAACTGATTGCTAACAGAAAAGTCATTAATTACAGCTGGAGTAATGCTTATTTGAGATCTGAGAAAGTACTACTGATCGTTTATCCTCCATTTCAGGTGTAAGGGAAGTATCAAGGGTGACACTGACAGCCATCATAGAAGTGAGGGAAGGAGACACAGAGAAGATTAAAAAAAAAAAAAAA
>NDXB01011662.1:53801-76140 GCA_002631895.1 Agapornis roseicollis | reverse complement strand
GTAAGGGGAAAAAAAAAAAAAAAAAAAAAAAAAAAAAAAAAAAAAAAAAAGAAACAGGAAAAATTAAGAAGGACAAAAATAGAATAAAGAAAAGAAATGGGAAGTATAACAACTTCACTGCAGGTGTGAATTGCTGTTCCTTGGTGTTACATCTCAGTAAACAGAATAAATGCTTGGTGGTGTGTGACTGTTTTCCAATCAGTGAAAGCAACGTGCTGTGACTAGTAATGGATCATCTTTCAGCCTTCCTTTCTACAGGGAAATAAAACAATGACAGTGATTATGGTAGACCTGAACTGAAAAAGGATGCCTGATCCATGCGCTAAGTCAGGAAGCTCTCTAATTTTGTAAGTTAAAATCATCATTACAGTTTAATTGGGTTTCACAAGCAGTGTGACTTGTTTGTAAAAAATACTACAGACATAATTAACCCTTTGCCTACATCCTTCAGAGGTAGAAGCGCTACCCTTAGCATTCCCATGACAGTTTAGACTCAGATTGTCATTTATGTCTAATGAAATCTTAGCAGAAACAGTGTGTTTCCTGACGAAGACATGCTAAAGAATCACAGTTGATGCCTGCAGGTGTTCTATAGTCTCAGTAACTATGCAATTTTAAAAAGAAAAGAAAAGAAAAAAGGCATTTAAATAGATGAAACAGCCACAAGCATTTACATGCGTAAAAAAAAAACCTTAATATGCACTAACAGTACAAACCATCAGCCACAATATCAAAGACCATTATTCCATGGTCTTTGCCCAGCACAGATGAGTTTCACTGTCAATATTTTTTTATTCCTGGTCACGGTGAATGTATGTTTCCTAGTGAAGGCCACTTCTTTCTCCATGGAGGTCTGCTTCATTGCCTACAATGGTTAATGACAGTTCAGGTGATAGAAGTTAACAAAAAAAGAATATCAGTTTGTGTATTTCATTTCTGTATGAGCCAACCCTCAGGATTCAGAAACTTGAACAGGGATCAGAGGAAGTAGATGTAAGTCCTATCTGAATATTGAACACCTAAAAGCTGTGCTATCACTAGACATTTCTGATCTGCTCTGAGTCCTCACCTCCATTTTCAAGCCACTTAAGTAGCAGTTTAATTTCTTACAAAAAGAAATTCGAGTTACTGCAGAACTCTGAATGATGCTGAATAAATGCCAAGTGCTCAAGTTCTTTTTCATACATCAGCATGACAATCAAAACAAATGGAAATTTCCTTCTTGTGATCTCACCAAATCCTGATCTTGTTTGAGGGCTATGATAGCCAATTTTGTGATTTTTACTGTTGAGTTTTAAGTCTTTCCTGTGGGATTTCACGACACGGACTCCAGTTGATGTAGAGGCTCAAATCCCCGATTATTACCACCAAGCCCTTTTTATCCCCTTGTTCGGTACTTTCCCAACCTGCACATACATACAACGTTCAATCTCATTGGCCACTGTGAAACTCTCCATGTAAATAGTCCAATCACAGTATTGCAGACCCTCTCACAAACCCCACGTTGTCTGGTCTTCAAGGCACCAGCTCATCGCCCCAGGGTTTGTCAAGCACCAAGGCCTCAGAGCTCATTCCCAAACACTTTTTCATGCAAATCTTATCACCTTCACTCCCCACACTTTCCTATAGACAAGATAGCATAAGCACTCGCCAAAGACTAAAGAAAACTTGGCAATCAATAATCTGCTTGAGTACTAGGGTACTTATCCTGCTGATCAATATTGCTATACTACTGCCTTCCATTTATGTTTGCTCATTTTGTTTATCTGTAAAGAGACATAGTGTTATGTGAAACCAAATGCTATTTTTCCATCATGGCAACTTACTGCTGCAAGTTGCCACCTTAGAGAGAGAAATTGGATGTAAATAATGTCACTTAATGTACCAAATAACATTTATATGCCATAAAATCCTCCCTTCAGATACTAGCTGCCTACTCTCTTTTATAGGCTAACACTTAGCAATTAAGCCACTGAACATCTGGGCTTCCAATCGCTCAGTAATCATTTAAATCAAAAATAAGATCCACTGAATGCCTCTATGGGTCATACTGTGGAAGATAAGCCCAAAGCAAAATATCTGTGGCACATACAGAAGGGCACATTCTGAAAACAGCTGATGCCTCTTATTCAAAATTTACTAAAGCCGTGTAGGAAGCTGAGCATCCTGGTGACTTATGTGGATAAATAACTTAGTGAGATGAAAAGGTTTGCACATCTTTATTACAATAAAACAACACCTGGTGCCCTTTTGTTACCATCTGCATGTTCAAAATAATTTGGTCAGCATTATTGGCTTGGAAGATAGCCAGAGAGTCAAATTATTCACTAAATGGTGTGTATGAACTGTGGAATTACAAGCAGGTTTTTGGAGCATGCTAACAACAAAACTTCACCACGTTGCCCTAGCTGACAGTTTAACAACAGCAGGAATTGAAGGCCTTCATTCCTCTAAGGAGCTTATTTAATAACTGCTTGTACCTTACCTACTTGAATTTCTCATAGGAGAAAGAGGACATGGTAATCAATGCTTGTACCTTTAAAACTGTATCATCTGTTTGTAAAGCATGCTTAAAGCAGAGAGATCTGCATGTCCACAGTTAAGATTCCCAGTCATTTCAGAAAAGGAAAAAAAAATAAATTTACTAATTTATTGTGAAAGTCATTCTTATAAATGCATTTCAGTCACTTGTTTGTTCAGGCATTGCTCTTAATCTAATATGGCTGTTTAATATCTGGAATTCCACCAATTTGGACTGGACAGAATTTAAGCATTTCTGTTCTTCAGCAACCGTCACTGTTAGAAGTTGTGAGCATTCAGAGGTGCAGGTTCAGAAACCACCATCCATGGGCAGTGGTACCATTCTGCACTTCTTCCTTACGGCTCCTGTTTCATTAAATGCATCTTTCAGCAATTTACCAGATTTTCATGGAAACCAAATGCAAAATCATAGAATCATAGAATAGTTAGGGTTGGAAAGGACCTTAAGATCATCTAGTTCTAAGAAGGGACACCTCACACTAAACCATGCCATGCAAGGCTTTGTCCAACCTGGCCTTAAACACTGCCAGGGATGGAGCACTCACAACATCCTTAACTCCATTAAAAACAAAACACTTAATTGGATCCGTAAATATTTTATCAATCAGACTAAGGAAAAACCAGGAAATGTACAGAGGTGGGGTGTCCAGTCTGGGATCTGGCACCTGGCTCACCGTGGTGGTATTCTCCCTTTCTCCCCTACAAGTAAATTAAGTAGTTATGGAGCAACTATGATGCTTTTGCAATACAGCAACAGTCAAGCCAATTTATAGACATCACAGTATCTGTAAAATTGACTTACCTTTTCTCTTCTGAGTACTATTTTTCACGAATTACTGCCGCATCTGCTTCAAAATGCATTGACCTGAAACATGGAATACAAGTTAGTAACCTAGAAGCAATGTGTCATGTTCATAATGATAAACAGTGTAGTGAGACTATTTTAGAGTACAGAAAACCAAAATACTGCAATTTGGTTTTCCTTCAAGTGCTCTTCTAGCAATCACTTCATAATAAGAGGTGCACTTTTATATTCAAAAGCTCGTCCTGTAGTTCAAAACTTTGTGTTGGCTTATCCCCTGAAGTATTTGAGCATAAAAGAGACCTAATATAAAAATTGTCCTCTGTGAATAAAATATAGCCAACACTAGGTTTTTGGGGGGAATTGCTGAGAATGCTTTTGAAAATGTGAGACTGTTGCAATATCTGCTTTTCATAACACAATATAAATCTAGAAATTTGATGGAATCAAAAATTAGCTCATAGTGAACATTTCCCCTAAGTCTGAGCCTTCCTTTGTTAATTCAAAAAAAGAGCATTTACAGTAAATGTAAATAGTAACAGAAGAAGACATAACAACAGACTCCTTGGATATCCTGGGGATAGTTTGCTTACACAGAATTATTTTAATACTCTAACAGGAAGCCAGAATGGAAGGAAGAAAAAGAGAAATGCTTCTTTATTATTAAATCATGGCTCCATTGCCCAGATGGAGAATGTAATTGAGCAAATCCACAGTTAGTATCGTTGTAAGTGGGCTTATTTATACCAGCTGAGGATTGGTACAATAAATAATACATATAAAAGACTTGGATACTGTTGGACTATTCAAACTTCATTGAACATTTTTTCCCCCTTTAGATTTCTAAAAAATACAGATTGGAAACAGAAGAGCCACAGTCTTTGTTGCCATAATGTTCTGCATAGGAAACTTGTCTCTCTTCCAGTAGCTCCACAGGAATTATATGAAAAAATGCTCAAATCTCTGATCTTCCTTGTTCATTTTCATCAGAACAAACAATGTTGGGAAATTTTGCCAAAGACAGAGTTAGCATTTCCTCTTTTTTGTTGTTTTGTTTTGTTTTACCCTTTAAAACAAGGGGCAGTTTCAGGCAGTGTTCCCTGTCCAACACTGTTAAATCACACTAGTAAATACAGTTTGTGTGAGTTTCCAGCACTGCACTGATCCTGCTGTGCACAGCGCCCACAGGCACTGGCTCTGCTTGGAAATTAAATTCTCGAAACCAGATTAAGGTATATTTACAAACTGGAATTCACACAACATCAAAGCAGATGATTTAGACAACACCAGTCTCTAAACAATTATAAGACCTAATGTGGCATATATAGGCTGAGGAAGAATTCTCAAACTTAAACAGCTCAGACAACATAAAATTGTTCAGACAACATTGTGAGATGTACAAGTAACATTCAGTAGGTGTAATGTGGTCACCTAGTTACAGAATACTGCCCGTATGGGTTCACTTGAGGTTAAGTGGGAAGTCTGGACTTCAGCTTTAGATTAGCAAAAAAAAACAACCACCTAAGTGAGATCTACACTGAAACTGGAGAGGATGTCTTAGAATTTCATTTCAAAATCTCCACTCCTCCCTTAATTTGTGCCATAGCAGTTTTCTGTTTACATCATTAATACTGTTCAAGACATTTAAAGTTTGGGGGGGAGTTGGATGTATGGGGTTTTTTTAATTGGCCATGTTCTGTTTTGTTTTGTTTTAGTAAGCTTTGGAAAATCAATGTGACTTTATGTTTCCATACAAACAACAGTAAAATTTGCTGCTATTTCCCTCTCCCCATCCTCTTCACCCATGGTCACTGACATCTGAAGGTTAACGTCACCAGATTTTTTCACTTACCTAGTTTATTGACAGGTTTGGTATGACAGAATTAAAAGCCTGGGTGATTCACTGATGTTTAATATTATCAGAACCAGTTCTGTGTAATACTAGGGAGCACTTTTTATTCCCATAACAATGACCATGACTGCAGCTTGTAGGATGAAGATGAACTGAGAATACAAATGAAGACTTTCAAAGATATTTGTTATATGAAGAAGTCTTTGTGTCTTGAACAGTGGTATAAGGGTGTAAGGGTGGTGAGGCACTGGAATGGATTGCTCAGGGAATTTTTGAATGCCCCATCCCTAGTGGTGTTCAAGGCCTGGTTGGACAGAGTCTTGGGTGACATGGTTTAATGTGAGGTGTCCCTGCCCATGGCAGGGGTGTTGGAACTAGATGATCTTAAGGTCCTTTCCAGCCCTAACTATTCTATGATTCTATGAAAGCATGCAGTATGCCAAATGACATAGCAAGCACTTCTCAAACCTGACTGTACCTAATACTGGCTTCCACCTTACTCTAAAAGAAAATAGACATTTTCATGCTAAAATTGCATCTGATATTCTAATTACAGCTAGGATCCACTGCTATCAGTAGGGCTTCTGGCTTTCAGGATTACTTATGGAGATCTTGATAAATCTGGCCCAGAAGTCATAAGATATGAATTTATTCATGAATGTAAAGATAATGCTGTACTCACTTTCATAGGTTTACCTGTGTGAGTAGAAGATGAAGATAAAGATGTATTTACAGGATCAAAATCCATAAGCACTTACTACCTAATTGCAAACAGTAAAACCACTATGGGTTTTTTCTACTTTAAAATGATAATACAATTCATAAACATATGAGTTACATTATAGAACAATGAATCTCTGGTGTCACACTAATTAAAAAGCTAGTATTACATTACTTCCTCAAGGGCTCATTTTATAATTTTTAGGATTATAGCACATTGATTAATTTATACAAGTTTTTAATCCCCTAGTATTTAATGAAGCCTAGGAACCTGGGAACGTGTGTATAATTTAGATTTGTATAATTTTATTACATGGGAGAAAAGTTAAACTGGTCATGCACTACTTCAAGAAGGAAAGTGTCCGAGCAGACCAGTTCAATCATCAGCCTATTAACCATTTGCAATTAAAACATTTGAGTCTAAATTAATTCTAGGTTTATTAGATTATTTTTCAGCTTGCTGAGGACTCCAAACAAGCATCACTTGTCTTATGTGCTTGTCAACTGCCTTTTAATTAGCTACTGTGTAACAACTGAGCACAGTAGGAAACTAATATCTGTTCAAGTTATCTTCCATATTATTTAGAGCGCCTTGAAAACAACACTGTCATTATCCTGTACAGCCCTCAGACTTACCCATTCTGGCACATCAAGTTAAAATAGCATGCTGCAAACACAGGTTCATAAATGCATTGCAACTAAACCCAATAGGAACTAGCAAAATCAATTGCTGAAGACAAAATATTCTACAAAGATGAAACGCTGAATTGTGTTTTAGACTAGTTCATTTTTTCAGCCTCAAAAATGCAGTTGGATCACCCAGTTGTCAAACTGTTAGACCCACCCACAAATCATAGGCTCACACAGAAGGAAATAATTGTAAATCTTCTGTATACAGTGTAAACATTCTCAAAAGCTGCATAATACTGAACTTAAAACTGCCTTATATATACTTCATGGGGGGAAACAAAACAAACAAACACACCAAACCCAGGCCTTACAGTAGGGCAGAGACAGACTCCAGCTCTGGGTGTTAGTCAAGAGACATGGAACATTTCTGGATGCTTAGAGTATATTTTATGATCAAGTGACAGCTATAGAGGAACATCAGAGAATCTCTATCTCTACTCTACAAAGGAAGAAGATTGATTATCTAAAGCACTGAAGTAAGAATATTGGGGGAGGGGGGGAGAGGGAAGATACACAGTTCTATTTATAATGGCACTGCTAGACTCTGAAACCTTTTCACTTGGGATGCTCAACATTGTGAGAATCAAAAGGAGAGGGAAAAAAGAAAGGAAAAGAAGATCAAACTTGCACAGTTACAAGTTGAGCCTGCCCAGTAAATCCTCGTCAAGACAAGATTAATGAACAATCTCTTAATGACATTGCCCAACGTTTTTCTTGTTTATTCTATTCCTCTCTTTAATTTGGATTTACTAGATTTAGATAATAAAAAAAATTACCAACATGGATGTTGGTTAAGTAATAATTAGAATTGAGAAGCATGCTGGCCTGCACATAGTGAATTTGGGATTTGCATTCTGGTTCACATCACTTTTCTATGTGGCAGCATCTTGACACTCCCTTCACATAGATGTAACCAGCTAAACATGGCATCTGTCTAGATGGGTATTGACAAAGACATTTTGCACTGTATTTACACTCACAAAGCAGGTGAGGGAGCATGATATAAACTACTACTTAACACCTTTCACAGATACAACTTAACAATGCTGTTACTCGGGAATACTGAAGTAAGATGGGAACAGCTACTGTCTTGGTAAAGGTGTTAAGTTCTTTCTACAACACGATAAAAGATGTTCCAAAGCCTTATAAATAACTTCAGTTAGCAGACTATTAAAAAAAATATTTCCTTTTTGTTCCCATTTTAGAATGATATAACACTGACAGCAATGCTAAAAAATTAGACATTGGTGCTAAAAAGTACTCAGCCATAAAACATCTATCACCTCTTGCAGAGGAAACACCTTTAGATTATTAAATATCTAAGTTTATTTCAATGCATAGTATAGTGCTAGGCAGAGAGGTAATTACACAGCAGGGAGAAGTGTCTGTGGGAAGGCAGTGGGAAGAAAAGGCCTTATTTATTTCAATTCCCCACAATTATATTCATTTTCTACAGGTTTTTCAAAATGTTAGTGTCCTGTCATGTTTCCAAGTCAGATACCAGAAAATGATTAGGGGTATGAGTAAGAGTCATCTTTTTCTTTGACAGTGAGGTGCACAGTGCAGGATAATGATAATTTGGGGCTCAGTGTCTTGGGGAGCTTAGATATAGCACATGTAACAAAGCTTCCTTACAACAGCTTTAATTGCTTTTTAGTACTTTCAACTTGCAACATTTATATAGATTTCAAATTAAATTCTCCATACACTTTCTCTCTTTTTCAAGTGCAAAATTTGCATTTTTCAAATGCAAATTAAATGCAAATAATTATTTTTCAAAATAATTATTTGTAAGATGGAACATGCAGAAATGATACGTGAGCAATACTGCAAACCTTTTCATCACCCACGCACATTCACAGCCACACACATTCACAGGAAGGTCTCTGTTTCTTTGGTGTAATTTAGCAAATCAAATAGAAATATACCCTTGTAGACTGCACAAGCTCTTTGCAAAAATTACGTAGTATTGCTCTTCAGGTTTCCATTACCAATTTCATACATTCTTTTGTAGTGCATTACCATGACATCTTCAGCATCATCATAATTCACTGTTCTTACTAGTTACCTACCCCCTTGCTACCTCTCACTGTCCAGCCACAGCCAGTTCAGCAGCTGTTGCACATCCTGCCCTAAAAAGCTGTGCAACAGTTTGCTTCATTCCATGTTTAAGTCATTGCAGGATCATTTCTGGAACTGAATGACTCTTAAGTCCAGACCACAATAGCAGTAATAATGAAGCCCAAGTTCATCTGGGTAACCATTTCCCAAAGTCTATAGAACATTACAGTAGCTGACAATTTCTTTGCTTTAGCATGTGTTACTTAGGTTATAACACCTTCTCATGGTTTAAGCCCAGCCAGTAACTCAGAACCATGCAGCCGCTCCCTCACTCCCCCTCCTTCCTCTCCCCGCTCCCAGAGGGATGGGGAGGAGTATCAAAAGAATGTGACTCTCATGGGTTGAGATAAGCACAGTCCAGTAACTAAGGTATAACACAAACCACTACTGCTGCCACCAGTAATAATAATGATAAGGGAAATAACAAGGGAAGAGAATACAACTGCTCACCCATTCATCAACCGATACTCAGTTCGACCCGAGCAGTGATCTAGCCCTTCAGGGTAACTGCCCCCAATTTATGTAGTGGGCATGATGTGCTGTGGTATGGAATACCTCTTTGGCTAATTTGGGTCACATGTCCTGTCTCTGCTTCTTCCCAGCTTCCCCTCCTCCCTGGCAGAGCACGAAACTCAGAAAGTCCTTGGTCAGAGTAAACATTACTGAGCAGTAACTAAACCATTGGTGTTTTAAGCACTGTTCCCAGGCTGAAAGTCAGAACCACAGCACTACACCAGCTACTAAGAAAGAGAAAAAATGACTGCTACTGCTGAGCCCAGGACACACCTATATAAAGGTAAGTGATACTGGCTCTGATGTTCAGCCAAGACTGCCTAGATACTTTCTGTCATATGACTCTGCTTTACTTGCTTATCAGTTTCTACACTTTAACTGCTCTGACTGACATTTTCCATTCCAGGCCAATGTCTGCCTCAGGCATTTTTCAAGTGTCAGCAAAAATTATTCAGCTTTTTAGAGAATAAATTATGCAGAAAATACATTGTTCTTACCAGATTAAATTTTGCCATTTTACTGAGAAATTGTAGAACCCTCTGTTTTTCAATAATGGCCTGATGTTTTACATCAAGTAAACATATGAGGAAGCTGGAAAATTTATCCAAATTTAGACAACTCACGAGTTTCAGGAGAATTGCAGATATCATGCTTCAAAAAGAGTGAAGTGCTAATGTTGCAAATTGAAATATTTAAAGTCAGGAGTGGCAGACCTAAGGAGTAAGCAGCAGCTTTCCCCTGCATGTAGGCAGTGTGATTATACATCACATAGTCTTTTCTTTCATAATTCAGAAGCACAGGTGACTGAATTAAGGTTGCATATCTTGCATTTCCCAACTTCTGCGGGTTTTGTGTTTGTTGCTTTTTTGCAAACTACCTCATTCTTTTAAAGACTGGTTGATTTCGTTGTATAATTTGCAATAAAATAGAGCTGAATACAACATATACTTACTTCAAAATACAAATCCAGCATTCACTACCTAAACTCTGCTGAAAACATGAAGTTTTCATGCTAAAAAAACCAAAAGCAGCCACTTAATCAAACAAGTTATTGGTGGGGTGGATTGCCTTGGAGAGCTTGTATAGCTGAGTTTAGTAACATCAGGGATCGTGTCTGAAAGATGTGTTCAGCAGGAGGATCTCTAAATGATTTATGAACAGCTGAATCAATAAGCAGCCACTGGTGTTGAAAATGTCTTTTAAAGGAAGATATCATAGTCAGCTCTTATTGTGTCCACCTAGAGTCCAAAATAAGGAAGCAGGTTGAAGTTGAAGATTAACATCTCAACAGGCTCTTGAGGAGTAGGGTTTCCTAAGAAAACCTTTCTTAGTCATTTAACTGCTATTGTCCCTCAGACAAAGTTTCTGTTAAAAGAAAATTGAAGCAAGTGTCATGGTAGAAGCCATGGGATCTCTGTAGAACTGGTGATATAGGAGTCTCCAGTCTGCAGCTGAGAATTGAGTTGCTTGTACAAATGCAAACAGGATTATTTTCAAGAGGAAAATGTCAACATTTGGAAATGCTTAGATTTGCATCAAGTGTAATTTTTTGCTTAGATTCTGAATAAAGAATGTTTAACAACAACAACAACAAAAAACACACTAAAATATTAGAACACCAGGAAAAATTACTTTTATATTTACCATTTAGAAATGTTGCAGCCATTGGCTGTGAATTTCAGGGGCTCTATGGCTGAAAGGAAGCTAAGAGTGCTGTTCCTACAGGCAAGGACTCCACACACACAGCCACCAGAAGCTCTGAGCAAATTGGTGGAAATCCAAGGCTTTGGGCTTGTTGCTGGGGAGAAGAAAATTGACACTCATAACTTGAGCTAGGGGATTGAGAGCTGCTGTGCTCACCTTTACAAGGCAGTAAACTCCACATGAAGACAAGGCTCTTCAGCATGCAGGATTCCTTATGTAAAGCTACAATCAGGCTCCTATGCTTCTAGGCTACCAGCCTTAGGACTAAGAGCCTGGGGCAACCACTATTACAATCTTATCCTTCAGCTGTATGTTCTGAGAAGGAGGACAGCAAGATCTCTCAATGCACATTTCCATCCAGAACAAGGAGCTGAAGTCAGAAATTCTGAGTCTTGATGTTTTTCTGCTAAGAACATCCATAAAATCTGATACCAGAAGTTGCATCACTTCACTACCAAGACTGACAGAATAGCAGCCTTACAGTACTAGCAGATGTGTCATATATTCATGGCTTCAACCAATAAACTGTGACAGACATCCTTCTAATCATCTTCTGGAAAAAACTTGCTGAGTGAAAATTCCTGACCCAACCATAATAATTATGTTCAAAGCCATGGGAAGTGCCAGGTATCTGCATGGACTTTAAAAGTACTGAGCTTCACTGACTATCAACTTCATAGATTAAAGATTTTCTCTGACTTTTTTTAAGGGGGAAATAACACCAGACATCTGGCTGAATTTTAGCTTTTCTTAGTAGGGACTTGACAAGACAAGAGATTCACAGTTAATGAATTCAAAGCCTCATGAATATATAACAGCTCTAACTTTGCAAGTATGAGTGCTACCTCCAGAGAGCTAAGCTACAGAGCAGTGATACTTTATTTTGTCAGGAAAGCTACCCAGCTATGTCACCATAAAGAATCAGCTGATTTCCTTTGGGATAGCCACTAGTTCAGACAGCTCTATCTAGTTAGGATAAAACACACCAAAAAACATAACCAAACAACATAAGGCTGATTATCTTCCCTTTCAATGAAGTTTCAAATTCCTCATGACATATCAGTGATGGATGCAGAGTTTTTAAAAGACCCTGTGTCAAGAATGAAACTCATTTGGAGTACAGAACAAAGGAAAACTTCCCACAGCCTACAGTGAGAAAAAAGCTGGCATATAAAGAAGAGGTCTCTCACTCGATGTCTGATCAAACTATTCCAAATGGCAGATGGATTATTGAAAACAGAGGAGTGTTGTGCTGCCAGCGAGTATTTTTGCTTAAAATGTACTAGAATCTGCAAACAATAAGAAATAAACCAGAAGAGTTCAAAATGTCATGAATAATGTAGGCATACGTTATAATTAGGCTGCATGAATACAGAAAAAAGTTACCATAAAGATTCACTGTGATATTTATAGACATTTGCTGTGGTCACACCGACTCACCTTGCCATGAGCACTCCAGACACTGGCACAAATATTTGTAGAAAGCAATTTAGAGCCATGGAAACAAAACTCCATCTGCCTGGGTATGTTTCCTGAACTGTTCAAAGAGTCAGACATTGTAAAGGATAAGTGCAACGATATACAATACAACACAGCCCTCTCACTCGTGGTCATCTGCCACAGCCAGCACAAGCAGCACAGTCACAAACTGACTATGCATTACCACCACTTGTGTGTGTGCTCCAGCAAGTGCCAAAGAACACTGGGACATTGCTATTGTGAAATATTCATAGAAAACTTATTTTAAACAAGTGTAGCAAAATAAATGTGGGTAATAAACATTCATTTTGAGATCTAGCCTTCACAGAAATTACAACAATATTATTAGCATGGCGAAGTTTAGGACTACCTGATATAACGGCATTCTTGACATCCTTCTTTCCCCTTTCAGAACAGTGAAAATTTGAAGGATAGAAACTGCAATTCTGCTTCTAGATGTCTTACCTTTAACTGTCCCCTGTAAAGCAGAGATCTTTCATTCTGTACTGTTTATTCTGGACAGCAACGGGTTACACAGGGAGTGAAGGGAGAACCAGATACAGATGCCTTATCCCAAAATGCTTAAGCTCTGTGTGTACACATCCCATCACAATAAAAAACAAAACCAGAACAGCAACAGCAAAAAAACAATTTCCCCTCCTCCCCAAATCCAACCAAAAGGGACCTGTCAACAAGATTATTTTAGCAGAAATCAGATAGCAAAGCATGAGTAATTGCCTCACTAAATCAAGTAATCTCTTTAATCTTAAAAGGAAATTTCAAACCTGCCTCTTAGCAAGCCTTATTTCAGTTTCCATACTCAATTTAGGTGTAGAAAATGTTTGGTTTTATTTGCAAGAAATGCATAGCAAAACTGAACTCTGAAGACTGTGTCTTGTTGGGTGTGAAGAAATTATTTAAGACAAATTACAGTGCTGTCACACTCATACCTCATAGTTTAAAATAAATCTTGTCATCTAATTATACAAAAGCTTGAGTTTGGTTAACAAATTTCTCAGAGGTATTTGTATGGCACTATATTTCCCTTCGCCTTTGATTATAGCCTATCATTTCAATCCTTTCCTTCCATAGCTTTCTATGTTTTATTGTGGTGTTTAACAGGTTGCATTTATCACATCTCTTCTGCTGGGCTAAAGCAAATAAAACCATGAAGTCTCAGAACAGATCTTGGCAGTTCACAATTAAGGAATTATTTAAAAACAAAGGCACCCCAAAAAGGGATTTCTGCTCCCAAACTAAGTACTTACAGTAAGAAACTGGGTCTCTGAAAACAGTTTTGATGTCCCACCCACAAGTCTACTGAGAAAATTAAGAAGAAAAGAAAATTCCTCTTGTGTTTTAATTCCCATGCTATACTTTCAAATGTCAGGGCAAACTTGACTAGAATCATCCAAGTCATTATAATTATTTCAAGCAATTACAGTCCACAAAGAATCTGTCTCTTCCCTTCTTGTTTATAGTTAAAGTCAGATAAGCTCTGAATCGTAAAGAGTAGTCCTTATTGAAGTAACATGATGAAGAAGAGCAAAGAACTGCCATCAGAAAAAAAAAAACAAACTTAAGCAGTTAAGCACAG
Organism: Agapornis roseicollis; assembly: GCA_002631895.1. NCBI lineage: Eukaryota > Metazoa > Chordata > Aves > Psittaciformes > Psittacidae > Agapornis > Agapornis roseicollis. Next base: position 62,121 of record NDXB01011662.1, on the reverse strand, counting down.
CTCCCTGGGAAGTGCTTGACCAACCTGATGTCATATTACTGAAAGGATTTCATTGACCAAAGACCAGTCTCAAAAACACAGTAACAGGTCTCCATAGGAGATGTGAAGCACTTCAGAAATTTGGCAAGGGTCTAAGTAACTAGGCCTGATTTTGAAAGATGGCATCTTATCTCATAGATGTTTTTTACTGTAAGTCAAGAATTATATTTATGGTTTAATCACCTGTTAATCAGGTTTCTTAGCAATTCATAACTACACATACCTGGAGCATATGATTACACACCCAGAACTGAAAGGCTGCATAAGGCCATCTTAAAACAGGTCAGTTGTGTTTCCTAGCCACAAGATAGGTGTTTTCTAGTTCTCTGACCAATCCAACATTATGTGTTTGATGAGATCATACTCTTCCTCAATGGTGGTCATAGCATGGTTCATGTGCTCACTAATTAAAGTTACCTTACAAAGCACCTTAGTTTCAAGCTGTCGACATTAAAAAGCTGTTAAACTTTGATGCAGTTTTGAGGCCTCCCCTCAAAACATAAAAGCAAATATGCTCATTTCATTAGGCAGCTAGGACCACTGGAGCTCATACAGATGGGAATAAAAGGGCAATTGTATTTGTGCAATTTCTCCCTCAGGATTTTCTGAGTGCTGCTTTTCTGTCCAGTAAAACTGCAGCTTCTTAATTACTTCATTCAGACAACTCTGACACATTCCGATTATTGGATATATTCTGCAGATACCAGTCATTAATACCATTGCATTCAGCAATATCACTGCTGAATTCTGTAGTTTATTTTATCAGGAATAAACTGACTGTAGTTTTCTTGCTATGAGCTGAAGGGTTTTACTATTGAAATTTCATCCAAAAACTGCAAAACAAGAGAGCATGTGACAGCCCACTATTTAGTTTATAGTTTAATATATCTGTCTAAATCAGATATTCATGGAGAGATTCACTCTTTCTGTTATACAGGGTCTAATTCAAAATCTCTTAGAGCACCACCTTTATTCCAACACTACTTCAGAATCAGAAGTAACTGCAAACTTTACTTATAGTAATTATTAGAACCAGAACTTAGCAACAATAAGAGCAAATAAAATTACAAACAGTAAGCTTTACCCTACTACTCCAGGAACTTTGAGTGAAAATAATAAAGGAAAAGAATATGCACATTTTCAATAATCAGTCATTCCCCAATAAGTTCTTTCCTTTTTAAAGAATTTCCATTGAATTTCATCTCCGTTTTCTGAAGAAGTGAGAGCACAGCTAATGACCTTATTTCAGAACAAGAAAGATTTGCCTTTCCTCTTTCTGTTCCATGCCCCTCCAACAGACTTTCTTGTGGTTGCTGGCGGTGATGAAAGAAGCTATTTGCTTGTGACAAGAACAAGAAAATCTTACTGATGAAAAGTGAGGCAGCTTTTTTGTTTGTTTCTCGATTAAATCAATAAAATCCAAAATGTGCCAGTTTTGCTTTCCATTTTGAAACACATTGGACAGCTGCAGGGCAGAATGTTATTCTTTCATTATTATCCCTATTAGTCTCCAAATAATGCTATTTGGGATCAATGATCACCTCAGACATGTTAATATAAACACAATTTGTTTCCATAATAATTGGCATGCTGCTAGTTAGTGCATTATAAATGGCTGTATAAATTAATCACAGATTCATACACTGGCTATGTGCACTGCAATTTGTCTTTACAGAGTTAATACTGTCAGATCAAGTTTTTATCTATTCTTAATTTTAAGCATTTAATTACATTAGTATTCACACTATAAAACATACAAAGAGGTCTCAATTACCATTGCCCTTCATAAGATGAGTTAATTTAAGTCATAAATCCACTTTCCTGTAGAAAGGAACATCCACAGACTCACTGTTTAGCTTATGGGCTACCTGGTGTTTTCTTCCTGTCTAAATGAAATATCCTCACTGTACTCTTACTGGAGTGCATAAAATGTCCATTGCTCATTGCTCTTTCCATTTGCTTTCAAGTCAGAAGAATGACCCTTCATCTATTAGCTTATTTAAATGTCACTGAACCTTTCTGGGGATTCTGCCCCATAAGTAATGGTACATATCCTGTAAATCAAACCTGCAAAAACATCTCTGGACTTCATGTTTTGCTAGATTACCCTTTTAAAGGTACCTTTACTCAAATTACTGCCCTCGATGTTTTAGCACATTTCACCTCCAGAAGCTATAACCATGATGGAAAAAAGCAAAGAGAACAACAGAAAAAATCTAGTATTAGCAAATTTTACAAGTGGATCTTTGACCCCAAAACATCAGAGTACCAGAGCACAGGATTTCCTTGTGCTGCTCATAAAAAGGAATATGCAGTGAATAGAAAGGCTTGTTCACCAACCTGTCTTTTCTGCATCACAGACACACAGATAATATTTTAAAGCATGCCTAAGAAACAGGATAGCAAAATTATTGCCACACAACTAGAAATCTTGCTCTTTGAATACTGGTTCCACAGCTGCCAGTTGAGAGGGCTGTTGAGCCAGGGCAGGCCCTCAAATGAGCAATGTAATAGCTTTTCTCCTTGCCTTAGCAGGAGTAAGAAAATAATGTTCAGCATAGAACCACGGAATAGTTAGGGTTGAAAAAGACCTTGAGATCATCTACTTCCAATACCCCTGCCATAAGCAGGGACACCTCACACTAAACCATGCCATTCAAGGCTCTATCCAACCTGGCCTTGAACACTGCCAGGGATGGAGCATTCACAACTTCCTTGGGCAACCCATTCCAGTGCCTCACCACCCTCACAGGAAAGAATTTCTTCCTTATAGCCAATCTAAACCTCTCTTGTTTAAGTTTGAACCCATTACCCCTTGTCCTATCACTACAGTCCCTAATGAGCAGTCCATCTCCAGCATTCCTATAGGCCCCCCTTCAGATACTGGAAGGCTGCTAGAAGGTCTCCACACAGCCTCCCTTCTCCAGGCTGAACAGCCCCAACATTCTCAGCCTGTCTTCATACAGGAGGTGCTCCAGCCCCCTGATCATCCTCATGGCCCTCCTCTGGACTTGTTCCAACAGTTCCATGTCCTTTTTATGTTGAGGACACCTGAACTGCACACAATGCTCCAGGTGAGGTCTCACAAGAGCAGAGTGGAGGGGCAGGATCACCTCCTTCAACATGCTGGTCACACTCCTTTTGATGCAGCCCAGGATACAGTTGGCTTTCTCGGCTGTAAGCACACACTGAAGCTGGTTCATGCTCATGTTCTCATCGACCACCATCCCCAAGTCCTTCTCCACAGGGCTGCTCTCAATCTCTTCTCTGCCCAACCTGTAGCTGTGCCTGGGATTGCTCACACCAGGCTGGAGGACCTTGCACTTGGCATGGTTAAACTTCATGAGGTTGGCATCAGCCCACCTCACAAGCATGTCAAGGTCCCTCTGGATGGCATTCCTTCCCTCCAGCGTATCCACTGAACCACACAGCTTGGTGTCATCAGCAAACTTGCTGAGGGCTCACTCAATCCCATTGTCCATGTCAGGAACAAAGATGTTGAATAGGACCAGTCCCAACACCGATCCCTGAGGGACACCACTCATCACTGGCCTCCAGCCGGACACTGAGCCATTGACCACAACTCTTTGCGTGCAGCCATCCAGCCGGTTCTTTATCCACGCCCCACCTANTGTTGAATAGGACCAGTCCCAACACCGATCCCTGAGGGACACCACTCATCACTGGCCTCCAGCCGGACACTGAGCCATTGACCACAACTCTTTGCGTGCAGCCATCCAGCCGGTTCTTTATCCACTGAGTGCCCCACCTATCAAATTGATGTCTCTCCAATTTAGAGACAAGGATGTCGTGGGGGACAGTGTCAAATGCTTTGCACAAGTCCTGGTAGATGACGTCAACTGCTCTACCCCTGTCCATCAGTTCCGTAGCCCCATCGTAGAAGGCCACCAAATTGGTCAGGCAGGATTTCCCTATGAGCATGCTCTCTGCTCACTATACAGGAGATGTTTTCTCAGTATTATGTGGTTGATCCTGGTGCCTTCATATGAAATGTATTTGAGAGGCTTCCACTGATGCCCATACTTCATGAACTTCCCTATCTTGAAGTCACACCCATCCCATTTCCCCCAGAATCCCTCTAGGCAGCTATTTTGCATCTACATTGATAAGCAGTATTAGCAGGTTTGCCATTAAACAAGGGGGTTAATTTCTCCCCCAAATAGGAGACACTGATATAAATATACACGTAATTTAAATAGTCAGTAAAGAGGGAATGATGTAATCCTGATTCATATGCTGTAAGTCAGATTCATATTCTGCTAGTGAAAGGATATGCTCTCTCTACAGTGCATAAGAAAACAGGGCTCCTTTAAGTGTCTAAGGTGAAGTGATAAGAATCACCAACCTCAGCACCAAAATCACTTTAACATTTCACAGCTAGTTCCTCATTTACTCCAGTAGTCACTATAATCAATATAGCTTTGGAAACAAGAAATTCAGGCAACAGTAACAAAACCAGCTCACAAATAACATAGCCTAAAAATATGTCTTAAACAATCTAATTTTTTAAACAGCACTAAGACATTTCCTCATTTCCCATTGTTCAGACAACCCAGACAGCTGTAAGAATGATATGAAGAGAAAGTATCCTCTAGCTATAAACTCCATCCATAGTTTAAGTCCTGAAAAGAAAATATGTACACTAATTTTCTCATCATTAAAGTTACTAATTATACTGAAAAAAATCCAACACATTGATTTTTTTTTTTCTCTTTTGCCCTTGAGGGAAAAGTTTGTACATCATTATCACTTCCCTAACTCTTTACTTGCCCTTTTGTTTTAATAATGAAAGAAATTCTTTCATCTATCTGCAAAATAGTATCACATTGAGACAGGCTGGAGGAAATGTGAAACCTAGCAATGGTTCAGGGCTCTGGAGAAAACAAGCAATATCTGTTCCTAACCTCTTATTGACCTATCACTGGCCTTAGATAAACAAGTTAAACATTCAATTAGTATAAAAGAAATTAATGTGCTGTTTATTAATTTGGAAGAGAAAATGCAATGTTGTGCATATTAATTCACCTAATATGCCACACAGCATCTGAACTTCTGTTAGATAAATCCCATCCAGGATCAGATACTCAGTCCTAAGAGGCATCTTGGTAGCAAAATGTCTTACACACAGGTCTCTGCATATTTGCATTACCTAAAGGAAATTTAGAATTAATGATTTCTCAATTTCAATATGTCTTGAACCTTGTTTATTTATCATAGATCGAAGCTACCTAACTCCTTGATATCTATTCATTTTAACTTGTTTTCCATCCCATATCTGTCTTCCCATACTCCCTCATTTCCTGCTCTTTGCTTTGATCTTTAACTTCTATCTCTCTTCTGATTTATGTCTGTGTTTACAACCACCGTCTTATAACCCCATTCCAAAAGAGCTTTTTCGGCTCAACTGCCTATCAAGCTGCCTATCAAACTGCTCTTCTCAGTCACTGAATATACTGACTTGCATCAACTGCTCTGCATCTCCAGTGGGCCACATCCTCTGCAACCACCATCAGTGCTACTCTCTCTCTTGGCATGCTGGTATTCTGGTAGGGGAGATATGGACCAGATGGGGGAGTGGAAAACCTGGCTGGATCACCGGGCTCAAAGCATAGTGGTCAGAGCTTTGAAGCTCAGCTGGTTAGCAGTTGTACTCCACAATAGTATGATCCTGTTTAACATCTTCATCTGGAGCATAGGGCAGGGTGCGTTCCTACACACACACACACAACCCAGCTTGTGACAGGAACCAAACTGGAGGGGGAGGGCAGTATTCTGGAAGATGGATGCAGGGCAGAGGGACTGCAACAAGGCGGACAAACGGGCTGACAAAGACCTTGTGAAAGCAAACAAAGGCAAGTGCAAAGTTTGCCCGCTCCTCCTCTAAACCGCAAGACTAGAAATGTAATATCAATGCGTTTTATACATACTGTAAAAAAACCTACACAAAATGTTCACTCCAAACCGTGGAACACACTAAAACTCCTGTAACTGACATGTACGCCCCTGAGCGTGCTAGCAAGTGTTTCACTACAGCTCAGTAAAATATGGATACTGTTGACTTGTTATTCTGTTGATTTGTCTGACCTTGAGAATATCTGATCACCACCCATCCACACAGCCTGTACAGAAATTTTCTTCCAATCTGTTTTGCACTACAGAAGTTAGAAGTTAAGGCTCAGGCTGGTTAATTAGATGCAAGAAAGAGTGGAACCTAGAAATCTAAACTCAATATAATTCATTTCTGGAGACAAAGAGGTCAAGTGTGCATTACCCTTGAGAGCTTATACAGCTTTTCTGGGTATTTATTCAGTACTATTAGCCCAAAGCTCCAATAGATAGGCAGCAACATTCCATTTCAATGATATGCTAGGAACTGCAAGTACTTCTGGAATTACACCACAATTTACGTGTGACAGAAGACAGTTTTAACACAAATAGCTCTATCCCACAGTTGGAATTCCAGGTATATGCCAGTGTGAAAGCAAAGCTTTATGAACAATATATGTTTCTTCCCCTGGCCTCCAAGAGGAATTAAAAAACAATCTAGATAAAAAATATTTACCTGTCCTGACTAGCTGTTAGCCAGCATTTGAAACATCCCACTTGTTTTCAAACAACGATGATGTACCACATTTAGACTAGACTTGGGGCCCCATTTCACAGCACCTTCTTAGTTTTAAATGTTCAAAAAGAGGTCAAGACCTATACTGACAAGTGATAAAGAAAAGTCAGACTGATTCTGTTAGTCTTCACCTGAATTCCAGTTTCCCATTCCATTAGGAAAGCAAAGTGCAAAAATCTGACTCCAAGAAGCTGCATACAATCATGTATTGACACGAATATTTTTCATAGCAAATGTGGAATTTTTACAATGGCAGATGAATAATAAGATTTTGTTTGATCTTTCTTCTTGTATATAGATGTTCTCTAGACCTGTGATTGTGCATATTTTACTGCATCACCCTGTTATGAGTATAGGGCTGTTCTGAAAAAGATGCATCTGCTGCTTTTAGCCATAAATTATTGAAACACCCAAGCTTTTTATTCAGATTTCTAAACCAAACAAGAGCATTTTCACAGTTGCATCTTTCCTTGTAAGGTTTTGATATACGGCCATTTATTTCATTGCCAAGTTGCTAATTCCTATTTCCCTTAGGAGGAAGCCTGAGGATGTTTTTGTGGGAATCAATTGTATTAGCTAAATTTTTATTTTTCTCCAGAAGACAAAAGAAGTAATGTGGGTGGTTTTGTGAATGTTATTAATGTTAACACCATTTTTCTTATGAAGTTCTTTTGCTGCAGAGAAGTTGAGTGATCTTCCCTTAAATATAGAGACAATGCAGAAACCCTATGGTTTACTCAAACTTGTAATAGCATACACTAGCTGGCAAGAAGGTTTACAGAGTGTCAGTAAGAAAGGGCAGTAACATGAAGCTTCAGGAGATCTGAATCTGGAACATTTCAAGCTGACATTTTATTTGTTTATATAAATCACTGTGGAGGATGGTTGAGCTCTCAAGTTAAAGCAACACTTAGATTGTCACATTCTAAAATCATGAGTAAGAGTAATCAAATTGTCTAAATAATGTGAAGCAGTGTTATTTGGTGCTCTCCTAAAGTAATTACAGTGCCTAGCTGGTAATTTTGTCAATGACATAACCTCACAAGCAACAGAAGTATTTTTTTTCCATAATAAAGGCATCTATAGAAGGATAATAATAATAGGGGGTTTGTAACAAAACCTATTTGCAGAAATATTTATATGCTGTCTGTATTAACACCTCTTATTTTTTAGAAGATTGCATACACAGAACAGTTTGGATCAAAAGTTAAACTGTGTGGAAATATCTGCTTGACAGTAACATCTGTAGTACAGGAACCATTAAAAAGAGTTTTCAGAATATTTTATTTACACTTGGGCACATTCTCTGGGAATCTAACCCTGGGAGCCACTGAAAACATTAGGAACAAGGTAAAAAAGGAAAATCAACCTGTACAGCTGCTCCACAGTATCTAGGCACTGCAGTAGCTGGTCTAGGGAGGGTGGCAAAGATGACAGCCTAGATCCAAGCACTATGTGTCTTAGTGATTATTGTCAGAATATTTTATCATTACCTCTTATCTTGCATAGACAAACTTACAGTTTGGGAAAACAAGAGGGCAGAAAAAAGGAAAGATGAAACTATTTTTGCCTCATGGCAAAATTGACTTCGGAGCAAATGCATTTTTGTCAATGTGATACAAAAAAAAAAAAAAAAAA
>NDXB01011662.1:39107-50078 GCA_002631895.1 Agapornis roseicollis | reverse complement strand
TTAATAAGAAAACATAAAAAAAAAAAAAAAAAAAAAAAAAAAAAAAAAAAAAAAAAAATAAAAAAAAAAAAAAAAAAAAAAAAAAAAAAAAAAAAAGTTAAAAACTAAACCACAATATTTTTGTTGCCTAGACAGAAGTAGAAATATAGAAAAGTTAATTCCAGGAATTAACAGGAAATTAAATGCCAGAATTGTCAAGTTAGCAAACCTTAGTCCCCAGCTCAGCAGTTCACACCCTCAGGATATGGACCCAGGACCAGTTTTTATGACAGGGTGATCTGCTAAAGAACTAGTATATGTGATAAAAATGGAGGAGTGTGACAATCTGTCTTTTCACTTTTGTGTCTCAGACTGAAGACTCCCTATTATCTTAACACTCCGTCAGTCACTGAGAAACAGCCAACTAACCTGGTTTGTTAATTAGCTGAAAAGAGAAAGGCTAAAGGTCAATTAGCCTAGGAGGCAAAAGCTAATTGCACACTTGTCTTTGGGAGACCAGCTGGGAAAAGTAAGAACCAATGGGCAGGGAGAAGTGCTCCTCCAAAGTTTGAGAGGGATTTAGTGTAAGTAGGAGGAAGCAATGAATGAGTTATTCCTGGGTTTCTTTTTTCCTACTTGTAGAGTTAAGTTACACTGGGAGTTGAAAAAAGCATGACTCATCTTGAAGACTATTTTAAAATGAGACAGATTCACAGCTCAAACCAATCTTTCTCTGCCTGAGGAGACTGAACCCTGAATGCCTGAGGACAACTTCCATCTTCAGAAGTGTTCTAATCATTAGTTTTGCTAGTTTCAAGGATTATAATAGTTCCATTTTTTCATAAGCAATCAAACATTTACTGGAGCAGAAACTCTAAATTGAGTATTTTACTCCTTAGGTGAGAACTCCTACTATATACTTGCAAGATTCATTCTCTGGATCCAGACAAACCCAAGTGGTCCATGCAAACGTACTTGAGGGAGAGTTAGGTAAAGCACCCTGCAGACAGGAAGCAGGTCCCAGAACTCTGCTTGTCCAATTATAGTGAAACTGATACAGTGAAACCATTTCAACAGAAGAGTTTGACAGTTCTGAAAGCCAATATCCTGTACAGTCCAGTAGGTTAAGCAATAAACATCAGAGTACCCTAAATGCTAACTTCTTGGATTCTTCCCTTAATCTGGACCTCAACAGCTTTTCCCAGCTGAATTTATTTGGCAGTCTCAGGTAGCCTCAAGCAGAACAACACTTCATTTTTCTAAAAATTTGCTATTTAAAGCCCTTAAACTTATATTGTCCTGCTGTATTCCATAGAACACCTTTCTGTACCTTCTAAACCTTTACCTTGCTTGTCAGGCCTCAGACATCAGCAGAATGTTGGAGTTGTTTCCACAACACACTCTTCTATTGACAATAACACTATCTTCATATCCAGTGAAGATACATTACCAGATCAAAGTCTCTGCTTGGTTTTCTGATGTGGGTTTTTTGTTGTTTTTATTTTTTTGTAAGGCTTCACCTGCATGGTTTTGCATCAGAACTGGGTCTCTCTCTTGGCATTATCAACACCATTCCTTTTCCTGTTAACAAAGTAGAAGAAATTTTAATAAGGAATCATAGTCACCAAGATTGTATGAAGAACAGATTATATATGTAGCTATTGCAGTTTAAAATCAATGAGCTCCAGCATCTTCAGTTTTGCTGAAAGTTTTGATCAGTTCAACATTGGGCACAGTCATAGAATCACAAAATGGTTGAGGTTAGAAGGTACTGCTGAAGTTAATAGTAAGGAACAAATGTACTGTAAGACCTGCCAGGTTTCCCCTTCCCTTCTTTTACTGTATGAGTAGCAAAGTTCAGTGCCTCTAAACTGGCATGAAGGTGTTTAATGTCAGAGCTTAATAATAGAGCATACATTAAAAGTATAAATACAACGTTTTTGTAGCTTAGAGAAAATATTTGCCCAAGACAAGTTAAAACTTTGTAGCCATATCATCTGCTGTTTTGCTGGATATAAAATGACCCTTTAAAGCCTCCTGACATTCTCCTTGAAGCTGAGGATTGAGGCTATGACCTTTTCAAAGCCTTCCAAAGAGCTTCACAATCAACCAAGTCTTATAAAGAAAGTTTCATTAGAAGTCAAGACTTCTGATAAACATGGTCGCACAGTTACCCTCTCTCATGAAAAACGGGCAACATCAGTTCTTGCCATTTAAAGAAGAAACAGCTGCTGGTGCTGAATGAGTTCAGATGACTTGTTTTGTAGTTAGAATCCAACCTCCAACACTGGAAATTTTATTAAATGCAAGGGGAAATCACCATAAGAGGTCCATGGAGGCTGTGAACTGTTCACCCCTGGAATTACTAAACCACTAGAAAAACCATAAGCAGTCTTTTCTGATTAGACCCAGTTTTAGTAAGAGTTGGACTAGGTCACCTTGAGAAGTCAGCTACCAGCTGAAATTAGTTAGCATCCTTTTCCCTGTGTATTTGCGGTTGAAGGAAGTGAAAAGACTACTCATAGCTGTTGAGTTGCTAAGGATGACTGAACTTCAGTAAGGGAATCTGTCGAAAATAGGATAAAACAGGACAGGACTGGGTAGATCTGAAATGTGAAACCTGACACTACAGATGTCATCTGTCAAAAAGGAAGAGGTTTCCACCCAAGTGGAAAGAGAACAGGGTGATGTAGCTATTACTCCGTTCTAGTACAGATACAGTAGAAATTATATCAGCCTCCAGAGGAATGGGTAGCTTTGACTGTATGCTGGCACTCCCAGTGTGCCATCCTGTTTTGCCAGTACTTAAAGAAATTTTTTAACTGATATTCACATAAGAACAAGAACAAATTGCTATCACACTGTAAGCAAAAGCGGACACAGGCAGGGAAGTGAGTCTAAATCTCTATTTGATGGGTTTGTTGCAATGAAATTTACAGCCATCTACTGGTCAAGTCCATCCTAAAGGGAGATACAAACTCATCTAATCTAAATACACAGTAAATAGTTACATCTCAAGTGGTACTGCATCTTGTGGTTGTTCAATAAGGAAAGAAGTTACCACATGATGCCAGTTAAATAAATGAAGAGTCATTCTACACAGAGAGATTTAAACTTCCTCCTTCTGCTTATCATTAGTGCTAAAGCATTGCTCCAAACCGGAGCCCTACAATGAGAATCAGAACATTCTAAACAAGAGCTGCTGAAGGCTGCAAGCACCACATCTACAAAATAGCTTCAATGCTTTAGATGGCATTCCTGTGGACTGTTTGCTTAAATATCAAAATAAACCACTCTCAAGAAGAAATGAAACAACCTACTTGGTAAAAGACAGCATTCAGTAAATAAACTTATGCAATAACACAGCAAATAATCTGGAAGATCATGACATAAATATCATGGTGTTTTTCTGTTTATTTTCTCTTGCTTTCTGAGATCTCTTTTCCTCTCCCAAATTATTTTCTTTAGTATGCAGCAGACAAAGCCTTAGATCCCTAGGCTTTAACAGAGAAGCCACAGCCTCATTTTTCTATTAACAGTATAATTTTTGGTTTTGTCAGCCCTTCATCCCTGAAGATACCAGCCAGAGCCATTCAATTTTACAAAGTCATTTGTGACGGCACAGACCAGCCCAAAAGGCACAGTTTGCAGTGCTTGCATGCTAAAGGCAACTCAGAGGTATGCTGCAGTGTCTGACGATGGTGGCAGTGCCATTCTAAAATCCGTTTCTCTTACTCTCTACCATCTTGTGTCATGATACTGAGTTCCAATCTGCCTGATTTGTTAGAAACTGGGCCAGCAAGTCATCTCAGCAACAATTCTTGTGCTAACATCCTAGAGAGGTTTCTCCTTCTTGCCTCGCTGATGGGTTGCCAATTCTAACTCCTTTTTATCATGCAGAATATGTATCTGAAGTTTATCCCTAATCACTTTTTGAATATCTACTTTTACCAATAGGACACCGTCATTAGTGGTACTACCTATCTGTATCCAAGTCTAATTTACCCAGGTAGGAAACATTTTCCAGATGGGAGTTGCTGGAATATGGCACATTATGACTGCTTCTTGTAAATCCAGAGATCCCGATGTTGATGGTGGAAACAGACTACTACAGTGCTGTTCCCACTGACGGTAACAGCACAGACTCAGGATAATACACATTCACTTCTTTTTATTGGCATTGCTAATTGTGGAAGGGAGCTGATTAAGCTGGCAGTTTTGCTCTCTACATTAGCTCAACCCTAAATAAATCTAGTGAGAGTGGCAAAGCAAGCACCAACTCACTCACAGTGTAATAATTTCACAACCACTCTTTTCTAGAAAGAGGATCACGGCTACTCAGGGGAAAAACCAGTCATGGTAATTTTTGTGCCATGAAATGGCTATGGCAAATTCAGCTACAACTGATCATTTTCACTCTGTGACTCACTACAGCAGTCTTCATGACAGCATCCTGCCCATTGCTCACAAAATGCTTTGGAGATTGACCATTTCCGCAACAGAAAAATACCTGTCATACAATTATCTCAGATGTCCAACCAAAGAAAATCATTGAAAAAAGAGATCTAATATGAAAATATTTCTGTGTTGAAAGAATCTCTTCTACATGTTTCAAAAATACCCTTTCAAGAAAGATTATAAAATGGGACTGCTCCCATTACTTGTTCTAGTTGGGTAACTGCATATTACTTGTCCTAATAGGGTAAAACTTTGGAGACAAGTGGAGCTCCACTAGAGGAAAAACATAGTGCTCAGTAGTACTGCATAAGGTCTGAGTGCAAAAGTGTTCAACTGCCCTCTAGCACATCCAGTGGTGTTCAGTGTCTCACAGAGACTAAAAGACTACATTCAGCTTCTGAAGAAGGTTGTGTGAAACACTTAATCCCTGTTCCCAGCTCATGATCAGGGGAGACTAGCAAGAATGACTTTGATTTAGGGAGGTTATGAATTCTGGGGTATTTCATGGCAGTGCATTCCTTCCTGCTAAACCAACTGTGAGATGAAAGAAATATATTGCTTGTTTCCATAGGCCCTCTCCACATTGCTTTGTCATCAGTTAGGAGCAGGGAGGTTCCCTGGGTGTTTTTCCTTCTCACACAGCCAAAGATGGAAATGGTCTCATACCAGAGCAAAGGCAAGGCTAGAAGTCTAAAACATTTGCTGAGGCCTTTAGGACTGGTCTGACACTGGCAGGCTCATCCCTAAGACCTATTCAACTCTTTTGCTTTGCACATATGATCGTTGGAACCAGATTTAATTGGAGTAAGAGAAAAAGAACCTTTCAAAAGGTTTTGAACAGTCCAGTGTTCATTATTATTCTTTTTTTTTATTATTTATTTACTCCAGATTTTGGTACAATGAGAAGAAATTCTGTAAACCTGAGAGAGATGTGGCACATTCCTTAAAAAAAAATATAAATTTATTTTTAAAATTACAAAAGTCGTGTAAAAAAGGAGAGCTGTGCATAACTCTGAGCTACTGGCTGTCACTGAAACCTGGGACACTGATACCTAAATCCCAGACAATCAGAATGCCACAAAGAGCAGAAATGCCTTCCTGCAGAGACTAACACAGAGGGGATAGTGAACTTACCCTTCACCTAAGTTTCCAGTACCCCAAAGCAGCTCCTTTACAGATACATGCATATCTCTGTATTGCAGTTTGCACTTTAAATATACCCTAAAGGCAAATTTATTTTCTTTGATTTAGCTTTCCCTCAATAATTTACTCACACACATCCTCACACAGCACATCCACTCACTCAAGCACATAAACAAACAAATGAAGGAATGAAAGCTTATGAATTAATCAAGCTATTTCCCTGAAGACTCTGAAAGAAGAAAGCAACAGAAATTGTAAATGATATTTCTATTTGGGAGGCAGCTGGATTTTATCATGATGGGACCATGAAAACATATAAATATCTGGGTTGAGAAGACAGAAGATGAAATGAAATTGATGGAAACATTTGTGCTGTCAGTGAGATGAAAGAATGAAGTTTTGGGTGCAACAGAAAATGATTCTTTAAATTAGACCCACATCCTCAGCATCATATTTAATATCCTTCCCACTAACCTGCCCAGAAACTATTCCTGTCACTCTCCAACTTGAACCTAAGCTTCTCTTTTCTATGGCAACAGTATTTCATTGCATAATAAATGTGTTAACACCTAACAGTTAACAAATGTGGTTGACTGACAGCAGCCAAAGATGAAGCTACTACTTGCCTTTGAATTATTATTTGACAGCACTTTCCATTTGAACATTGATACAGCTATTCATTGAACTTTAAAATGGTTATATTTATTTTAATTATATGGCTTCAAATTGTATTTATAAAAATTAAAAAAAAAAGAAGACATTAATTTCTATTCTATATGTGACCAATTCAGTCCCAGAATGAAGCTCCAGGCAGTTATTGCATTTAAGCACAATAGGCTTGTGGTTCTTTCTTTAACTCAGACCTGTCTCATTTCATCAATATTGTCTAAATGGTTATTTTCTGTCCCCTACACTTTTAAATTACAGGTACACAGTGAATGTTTAAAATGAAAGCAAACAGGAGACTGAAGCTGTTTTTCTAGTGAAGGATTTAAAGGATTTAAAATAATCTCAAATTATTTCCAGCAAGTTAAACTAAAAAAGAAAAAACAAACAAACAAAACAAAACAAACAAACAAAAAACAAACAAACAAACAAAAAAAAAACCAAAAAAAAAAAACAAAACATTCCCTGAGAATTTTTCCAGGCTGAAAAAATTCACAAAATATCTCAGAAAGACTGATCTGGGGGGAAGGGTTGGGGGAAAGTCCCAAAGAGTTATAGCAGTTTCGTAAATCATGGTGAGTGCAAAATAGAATGTTTATGGCATACATTTTGGAGCTGCAAAAAACATTTTTTTGACCAAGGCAAGTACAGAGTTTTCTAGCAACGGAAACAGAGACTTCATCAGAGAGGAAGATTTCTCTTTGTAGTGAAGTAGGAGACATCATTGCAAAACTGGCATCCAGATGAGTTACAAATCTGAGTGAGCTTTCCAGAGGAGCCAATACAGTGATGTCCACCAGCCACCACCCACTATCTGGTGCAGAAATACATTTATAAATGCTGTATTCAGTTTCCACCTGCAGAAAAAAAAAAAAAATAAAACAAGCATTTGGAATTTATCACCATTTACAAAAAGACACCAAAATATTTAGTCTAAGATTGTATTGGTTACTTGTTTGTTAAACAAACAGGAGCCAAATCACCCTAATGGTTCCATTAATTTCATTCTGCTGTTACAAAACAGAATTAATACTGGGCTACAGATGTGAGCAAAGGTTGGAGTGCTCTACATCTGAATGTTTAGGAGTTTGCTTATGGAAATAAGACAAAATGTAACAATCACGAGGTAAGTTGAAACCTTTATAAAAGATAACACTCACTTATCTCTTTATTGTATGTGCCTCTCTATATCTCTTCATAGTCCTTTCCCTCTGTGATCTGCAGAGGTGATCTTTTCACCCTGTTAAATCATCCTTATCAAGTCTTCTGAATGCAATAACCTCTTTGGCACATACCTATCTTTTAGGATTTGTATTTAATACATTGTGTTCTTCTTTTTTTTTTTCAACTTCCTAGGAGGTTACTTCAGAGCTCAGAATTGTTGGATTACTGATTGATTTCACAATTACTTGTTTTCATCTGTGTGACTGTTGCAAAATGAATACAAAACATTCAGAAAGTAAAAAGAACGGGAAAAAAGTTTCTTTTTTCCTTCTCTCTCAAACACATGTATTTAGAGAGTTTATTTAATTACACACACATTATTTCAGATTGGAAAAAACTCCTAGGTATTTTTATGAAACGGAAAAGAATTCAGCACGTACCAAATTCATCATCAGATAAACAACCTTAAATCCTTTCTCTGCCCACCATTCATTCTGTTAGTGTGGTAGCATCAGTTTTGTACATTATCTCTGGAATTAAGGCTGTCTACCATGCCCCAGTAATAAGCTGTACTTCTGTGAAGTATAAAAACAATGCTAAGAACTGTAATAGAGGAAGTGTACACTCTTGAAAAGCAAACCCTCCCATGTGGCATTGTGATTTTATATGTGTAGTTATCAGGAAAACAGATCCCCGTTTTCATTAGTTTCGGACTTTACAAGTCTGCTTTCCTCTTGATTTGATGCAGGTTTATATAAAAGAAAAATCTATCATCAGCCTGGAATTGGTATGGCAGGACTCCAGGAGTCAGGGTGTGTCCAGTGTGTCCTTACTTTTTGCCTCTGTGGTGTTCATTATAAACAGAGCTAAGAAGAGATGCTATGGCGGCAGGGAGTGAAGGTCAGTGTGACTTCCCCAATGAATACAGAAATCAATACCTAGCTCTGTGAGATGAAAAGCTGGTTCTCTGCAAAAAACAAGATTTCAGACTGCAACTAGTTACTCAAAATTGTTCTTGAATATTTCCAGCAGCAATATTTTCTTATTATTTTTGAATATTTAATTGGTGATTATAACATCAAAAACATCAGTGTTTTTTACTTAGATTCTCTACATGGGTCAAAAATAGGTACTTGCTTTAAATAAAAAAAAAAAAATCACATATTTGGGTGGAAAAAGAGGATGGATACTGGGAATAAAAAAACATATGCTTAACACTTGAATTATTTTTCTGTGTTAAATCTGTTCACTCCTACAGTCAAAATGTGTCCTCCACACCTGCTGATAAAGATGGCCACAATTTTTTGAGTCTAAGACAAGCACTCCAGAACACTCCAGCTTTTCAGGCCTTTTTCCAGGAACAAAACATACCTTGAGGGATTTGATAGCTCTGATACAGCAGCTTTCATTCAGCAGAGCACTAGTCCTGGCTGCCTTTCATCACCCACTCACCAGTGATAATACCCAAATGTTTAGGAACTCGCCAAAATGATAAGTTACGTTGTATAGATTTAATTTATTCTTCTACTCATTAGAGAGATTTTGCCCCTCAACACAGCCTCATAATGCACCAGAATTATGTGATACCCAACATCTGGGTACTTCATCTGACCCATGTGGCAATATAAAAGCAGGAAAGAGGCCAAAAGTCACACACCAGAACCATATGAATAGTCTCATTGACTTCAATAAATATACTGGTATGAAAATAAATACTAAGAATTTGGCTCAAAGTGTGGAATTTCCATCCCATATATTAGGTTTTCCTGTTCTTTGAAAATAAAAAAGCATTTTGAATTTCCTTAATATTTATGATAATATAAGCAAAGGTTCAACAGCCCACTAGAAGAAATTAATTCTTTATCTTTACATCCACAATGCTACAACTGAAGCTTTTCTAATTCATAGATGGGCTTCCTATGTGATTAATTAATAGCACTAAGAAATAGAATTTTGGTATTTTTACCATTTTTATGTCATGTTCTACAGTGAACTGGGGGGTGGTAATACAGGAATAATTTAGAGATATATTAGCATAATAATTAGAAGCCTAGAAGTCTTTATAGTGTTTTTAATATTTATGCTTGATAAATATTGCTCTATTTGTCAGTTTATGCAGTATAAAGTGAAACTTAATGTAAGAAGGTTATTAGCATAAAATTAGCATAATGAGTCAAAAGCAAAACACAAAGGTAATCAAAAATAACAGAGGTTGTTTCCTCTTGCTTCTCTCAAAGGACATACTTTACACCCAAAAATCTGTGTTATGGAAAACAAATTGCATTTAAATTAATTATGAGGTTCTATTATAGCTGTGAAAAATGGATATCTTTAAACAGTTCTAACAGAAAGTGCTTTTGTCTCCTTCAAACTTCTTCCACATAGTCTAGCCACTCAAAGAACGAGATCATTTCAGTCACACTGCTTAGGAAAAATGTATTTTTAAAAAAGGACAGTTGTTAGATGTGGCAAGACTGTTTAGCTCTCAGCTGGGATGACATGAAAATGTTATTTGAAACCAAAGAGACAGACCACAGATTCACACCGTTAGACACTAACAAAAAATGGCAGACATCAATAGGCAAATGATAGTGTTACCTGTACCAAAAGCTGTCTTAGCCAAATAATTATTTTTGGATTCATTAGGTGACTGTAACATCGAACTAGTGAAATCTGTGGCCTTATAACTCCTCTTTGAGACAAGGGCAATTGACCTAGCAGAGGTGAGACCTGATAGAGAGAGATTGGAAGGACTCCAAAAAATTCTTTAAGCTCCTCTGATATGATCTGCATCACGTTTATGAGGGAAAAAGTTATGAGACTGTTTAAACATGTCTAAAAGGTGTTTCAAAACTATTAAGCCATTATTCCCTGGGAATAAATGTAAGAAGCAGTTAAGATTCTTTCAGGTAATAGAAGCTGAAACATCAGCAATCATCTATCTGGAATATATATCCATACTCAGAATTCAGGTCTGTGAATGGAAAAGTGTCACTTGGATTGGTTTTGAGATTTGTTAAAAGAGGGGAGAAGCTGTGCACACAGACATCTTTAGGCCCACAGTCTTCAGTCTCCAAGGGATATAGGTTGCTTGAACTTACTCCAGCATCACCCTGTTTTAGTCAGCCCTGCCTATTAAGTGAGAAACCAGGGAACAGTCCATGGAAATCACTGCAGCAGCTCTGTGATTTCTAGAGATTTCTCAAAGCTTTCTGGCAATTCCTCCATTTTGTTAATGTGTAATGAAAAATCTGATACAAACAAATGTTTGTGTGTGGTTCTGTTCTGGGAACAGAGATGGGCACTCATCATGTGCACATGCAAAATACCACAAAATGCAGAGCAAGAAAGCCACCTTTGAACATTCAATGACTTTAACCCCTTTGTCACCTTCCACAGCTCAACCCTCCCTGTTGCTTAAAAAGACCAACTACAGCTGAGAAGTCAGCCGCCGCCTTTGACCCTCTCCTCCATCTCCAGCTATGAGAATACATGTTTAAGAAGGCAAATGTGCACACACACAAATTTTTTTCTAACTGAAAAAAAAAAAAAAAAAAAAAC
>NDXB01011662.1:13493-33238 GCA_002631895.1 Agapornis roseicollis | reverse complement strand
AAAAAGAAAAAAAAAAAAAAAAAAAAAAAAAAGGAATTCAATTAAAAACATTCATTAAAGGGA
Organism: Agapornis roseicollis; assembly: GCA_002631895.1. Classification (NCBI taxonomy): domain Eukaryota; kingdom Metazoa; phylum Chordata; class Aves; order Psittaciformes; family Psittacidae; genus Agapornis; species Agapornis roseicollis. The sequence continues at coordinate 33,175 of NDXB01011662.1, read as the reverse complement.
TAAATTTAAAGATAACATTGAGTGAAACCTCTGAAAAAAACATGGTTTCTTGTGCTTGAGAGCTAAAAGAGACTGATGTAAAAATGAATACTCAGATCAATTCATGTGCTTATACAAGCTGAGAATCTATGCCTGGCTGTGTTGGAAGGGGAGTTAAATACATGACTTTTTCACTTGTAAACAGGATATATTGCACAGCAGCATTCCTGAAAGACAACAGTCATAAATGATTTTGTGAAAATCTTGCATGCAAACCTGGTTCAAGAGCTTTAAATTACCTCTTTTAAAGTTAAGAAACTTTGGAGATACAGAGAAACATGGAAGAAATAAAGCTTGTGTCCTGCCTCCTGCAGTGATGTTAGAAGCCTCTATTACTAGTATTAGTGTTCATCACTGTGATTGAGCCAGCAGAGCGACTCTCATCATGTAGTTAATGAGAGCTCAGTCATCATCAGAGCGTGGGTATTTCCAAGCTACAGATGAGAGCAACAGGTAGAGACTGTGATCCTCAAAGGGACTGCTTAGTTGACTGAAATTAATTTGCTCTGACATTATAACTACTACTTCTAATTAAGCCAAGTTCATGATCTTTATAGAAGAGAAGTAAAGCTTAAAAAGATGAACAAGTCCAAACATTTTGAGATAATATAAGTAAAATTTCCACTGAAGCAACTTTGGACTTAATTAAAAACATATATGATAATCACAGTAATGGGCCTTATTTTAATAAATAATTTTTATTGCATATCTTGTGAAGATTAACCTGGATTCCTTTTCTTTTCAGAGGTAGGACAAATGTAAGTAATTAAACTTTACAAATTGATAAAATCTGGCATAAGAATTCCATGCTTGCATTGCTTCCTCCAATCATTCTCTCTCCCCCTCCAAAACCCAAGTGTATTCCTCTGCATTGTTCATCTGCAGTCATTGCTTTCTTAACTTCAGAACAGATTGTCTCTACAGCCATAGATGTGCAGACATACTACTTTTTTTCACCCAGAGATTCTGACTGGATGGAAGAAGATTTGGAACACTTGTCTGTAATGTCTTGATGTCCCACAGCTCAGTCAGACAATTAACTGGAACATCTAGGAATCCCAGAAACATTAAATACACACGCATAGACCCACTTGGTGATAAAGGTCAGTTGATGCATAAAACTTGATGTAATAGCATATGTTCAAAACACACAGGATATGATGGGTATGTGCTCCATCTGTGACCTACACATAAGACCAGCAAACAGGACAATGTTGGACTTCCTTGTGCATGCCTTGCATACCAAAAGTCATCACAAAACTATGACATTATGAGCCAACTGTAGCTTTTGTTATAGCTGGTCTGATAATGTCTGATATGAATGAGCTGAGACATTTGGATTACAGCATGTTCTACAAGCCAATACTCATAATGGGACCAAGTGTCCCTGCCAAATGCTAGGATAGCTGGCTTGGATGAATGAAAAACATTCAGAAAAGAAGAGTAAAATATGTAGTTTGTTATGCCCTTGCTCCAAAACTGAGGAGATCCACAGTTATAAAACCTTGTGGTAGCCTGTAATTTCCTTTAGGGAACTCATTGCTGAATTTCATTTTCCTGACCTGCCTCATGAAACTCCAAGGTATACTTATGGTAAAACAAATTTATTTTGATGGCTGCTCTACAATACAAATACTGATTACATAAATTTTCCTGGTAGAAAATGTATTTTCTTTTTTCTTACAGTTTTAAACAGAGTGCAATGAATTTAGAAAGTCAAAATTATCACTAAACTTGTCTACAGTATCGTTACATATGTGCAAAGAGTTTATATATACACATATATATAAATAAACAGATATATTTAGCTCAGGATTCAAAGTCCTAATCTACAATTTAATATGTTAGCTTCCCTTATTTTCCAATAGCCTAAAGAAAACTGAGAAAGGATACTAGATATGTAAAAAGGAAACTTCTAGAAACAGGCATCCCTCCTTGAAAAAAGAGATGAACAACTCGGCCAGCTGGCATTTCTCTCAAATGATCTGGCATTGTACCTATGGTAGCTAGTTTTCACAGTCTTTGCTGGGCATTCTCCAGGCTGCTCTGCTAAGCCGCACACTAGACTGCAGGGCTCCCCTCCATCCACATGGTCCCTGGCTCTCCAAGCCATGGCACAATTTTGGACACAGCCTCCCTTCAGAATTAGAGCCATCTTTTGTCAAGAATTTAATGCCTTGAGACCAATTTGGCAGTAGTACTGTGATAAACAGGTAAATTGAGTGACACCTAAAACCAGAATGATTTTCTATGCGCTTCACACTGCATTATCCTGTAGGGAGTTGAATTGCTAAATGTCACAGGAAACAGTAAGGTGAAACAAAAAAAGAGTAGTTCATAAAACCTACTAACCTATCACTTTGGAGAACAGCATGATTTGGCAGACCAAATTAAGAGCTCCAAGTTCAGCTCCTTATGTTCTAACTCTAAGCATCTTTTTGCTTGATTAAGACAACTCAATTTATTTGTATTTATCCTAGTTTCTCTTATCTATGAAATGACAGTATTATTCTGGAGAAAATGGCATGACATAAAAATATGGATTATAGAGAAATACGAATTATGTAAAATTAATGTTGTTGATGTCTATGCCAAATGTGAAACAAATAAAAATATTCTTTTGGTGTCTGCTTTAGCAGCTTCATCTATCACCAGGGGATTAAACAACATGTTGTAGGAGTAACTCAACTAGCAGTTCAATAACTTAATTGAGCAAACATGTTTAATGCGTAAATTTTTTCATCCCTTGAAATAAATACACATTTCCAAGCCAGCAAAACATCCCACATGCCCAGCTGAGAAATCACACTGGTATTTCCATCCTCTCCTGCTGGACCCACACCCTCACACACTGTGCCCTGAATGCTCTGATTTTGCTCCATATGTTGTTACTGGTCTTAAGCCATCCTATTTGCTTGCATGGCACTATCTGTATCAAATCTCTTTTTCAATGTATTGCATGATAAAGACATTTAAAAAATACGAAAACAAACCCCTGACCATTAATTGCTGCATTCAGTGTGCAGCCAAAGCTGCAAACAATGAGCTACTTAATGAGACAAAATGTAATAGCTGGAGTAAAAATGGAGGCAGCATTCTTATGTAAGATCACCATGAAATGCTTCAGCATTTAAAGACATAATAGACCCACAGTGAAATCTTGTCTTTAAACTTCCAAACAACCAAGAATTCTATTTAATTATGTACATAAATAACAGATAGGTTACCATTTTTTGTACCCCACTATTGTTATTTGTTTATAAATTTTTTGCCAAGTTTGTTGTGGAAAGAATAAGGATGGCACCTTCTCAAGGAAGCTTAGAAACTAAAGAAGACAGAAAATGGAGGGGAAATCTCTTCCAGTTTTATGATTTTGAGTGCAAATCTAATAGAAAAATAGGACCAGATATAAGATTTATTCCAAATTGAAAGGCAGTTCCTCATCTGGTACAAAATGCAGCTATGCCAACTGACCAGATCCAACTGGTGATATAGCCCTGAATTGCTGTTCACCTTATCAAAGGCTGTCAGTAAATTCATCACACATGCACAAAAAAAATCAAACCAACCTAACAAAACCGAGCAACAAACCCCAAATAAAGTGACCAAAACTCATTAGTAGTAAATTATAAATCAAAATAGAACACTAAATCCCATATAGTATATCACCTACACATTTTTCTCTTGAGTGCAAAGTCAGACCCAATCCTGCTGTTACCAGTAACTCTAACTTCCTCCTTGCAAAGCTCTGAAAATGTTCTAGGCTGATAGAGTCCTTGTTAGCTCTGTCTTGAAACACCAGAGATATAAATTTCTTTCTGCTACACTCAGAAATAAATTGAAAAGCTTGTTTAAAATAAGAAATTAAATTACCAAACAAGCCTACTTTTAAAATTTCATCTAGAGTATTCCATTGGTTATTACTTCAAAGAATTTTTATGCCACAAGACTACGACAGTAGTGTGATCACAATTCAGCATTAGTTACAAGGCAAGCAGTGCAATTATTGAAATGTGACCTATTTTTATCTTAGAGACTGCTTTTCAATTTTGAATTCTATTTTTCCTGAAATGAGAATGAACTTTTTATAAGATTTAAAGGTAATTTGATAGGCAGGATCATGGAGACAAACACATTCCCTACAGAAGCTCACTTTTCTTGCTACAACAGCACATGAAAGACAGCTAAACTTTATCAGTAAACCTAAGATGTTTGGAGAACCTGTGCTTCCTTTAACACACCAGTATCTTTCATCCCCGAAGGAATATAATACAGTGGATCTGGTTACATAGCCCAGAAGCTTCAACCAGAAAAATAAAAGAAGACAAAGCAATAGAAGATGCAACGGGTGCAATAGTTTTAATGAAGTTGTTTCACCTTTACCCTAGAGTAAAAGTGTGAGGTTCTTGAACAAACATCTGTGAGTCAGAATATAATTATATGACCTATTCACAGCTTCAGCATCTAATCAATTGCAACATTCTCATGAACCACACACTTCAAGCCATACTCAACTGCAAAAGCAGCTGCACTAAGCAGCATATACAGGGTAGATGAGGCAAACTTCATGTTTGGATTAGGATTGCTGGAGAATCCCTCACAACCTGACTCAGACCAAAAGCTTCATGAATAAGGCACTTAAATTCAGTCATCATTTTAATAGTGGAATATGAATGATTATAAATAATAACTATAAATGAATATAAATATAAATAATATAAATATAAATGAATATAATATAAATATAAATATAAATATAAATATAAATATAAATATAAATATAAATATAAATAAATTAATTATAAACCAAAGAACCCTTTTAAGAGACTTGGACCTTCTAAAGACCAAGTATAAAAAGCAATGGTTTTCATATTTGAGAAATGCAAAATCTAAAGGGTTGTATGCAAGAAAAATTAAGGTTTTCCAAGTTATTAGGAAATCTCATCATTCAAGATGTTCTGCGTTAAAACAGAAGCAGGTATTAATGATCTATGACAAAAAAGGCCAAATCAATGCATAGAAATCGTTAATTTGGCAGGCATTAAAAGAAGCTTATGGGCAGATTCATAATACCTGCAGTAGGCAGACAAGTACAGAGCCTTCCACAAAAAGCAGGTGTTTTTGCATCCAAACTCAGAACTTTTGAGAGTTAGCTGACTCACAATGGAGACTCGTTCTCTATCTATTTATATTTGGTCTTGAAATGCATTTTTTTTTCCTCTCACATTTTCTGGAATTTGTGAACAAAATAATATTTCCCATTAAGTTAGAGAATCTCCTGGGTTTTTTTGATAGACGTTTTAAAGTTCTCTGAAACATTCTTTTGGCTTCTGTCACACACATTCTGGTAGGGTAGTAGTCCTAGCCTTAACACTAGATGGTCTCCATCTTAAATCCTGTTGCTGAACTTCATGTAGACTGATGTATTATCTCAGCATGGTAGTGTACAGACTAATTCTCTAAAGAAAGCTCTGAAACTAATTCAATCTGAGCCAGTCTGTATTTAAACAAATTTGGCCCTGAAGTCAATAACACAAGAAAAAAGACAAGGACTTGGATGTTAATTGAGTATTGTTAGAAAAGAAGAAAAAGAGCAAACTTAAAGAAACCTCAAGTTTCTAATTAGTAAGACTATAAGGAAAACAACTAAATGCAGGGTCTGTAAAATAACACAACGTTCTTTCCAGCACTTTATATTCTCAGTGGGCTTGATCCAATCCTTATTCAGAAAACATTTCATAGACTTCAGGCACGTTGCTATGCAGTGATCTGTGATCTGTTTCATTAATCCAGAAAAAATTCTAACTAGCAACACAACACCCTTTCATAATCCCAAAGCACAGCAACAAAGGTTTACTACTACCTAGCGAGCCATACATAATATAGCTCATCATCAAACTTCCTTCTTGCAGCAGCAGTAAAACAAATCTGCAATATCCCTTGAATCTTCCACAAATATCTGTGTTCCAAGTATAGAGATAACAGAGACAAATTAGACTGTACTGCTAAACACATGTAACCAATAAGGATTTCAAGACAAGGCAAACAAAAAAAGATCACGTATATTTTTTCACTCAGCACGTAACAATTTTGAGTCCAAGCAAGTGCTGTCCATATGCTGAAGGAATGTGGCCCAGCCTCCTTTCGCAGGAGAACAACTATAGGTGCAAAAGATGCACAGATGCATTCACAAAAAGAGCTGGGCTTCAGTGTTCTGCTCCCCCAGTAAAAGATCATACTGCACTATACCCTCTATTTGAGAGAACTGTTCCTAGGGTAGAGAGATCAGTACTGTGTATGAGTATGGTCTATTTTGATATGTAACTCTAATTAATATTTTAATGCAAAGACTGTTTCTCCTCTATAGCACTGAGCAAGACATTTAAAGTGCACACTAATTATGGCTGGCAGACTGATTTAAATGAAGACTGGTTACAAACCAGTTTATTATAGCAAGAATATAATGTTGCATTTTGCATATTTAGCACTGTACCATATATCTTTACAATTTTACCTTTATAGTATTTTTGCTGAACTATCTGCAAATACTTTAATGCAAATACTTTAATCTAAATTGCATTATATCACTGTCCCTCAGACAGAAATGTATTTCAGGCACTGAAAAAAACTGCCACAGACAAAGCAGCAAACTCTTCCCTATAATACAACACTTTCCCTTCTAATTTTGTTTATCTGCATAAAGGTAAGGTCATAGAATCATAGAATAGTTAGGGTTGGAAAGAACCTTAAGATCATCCAGTTCCAACACCCCTGCCATAAGCAGGAACACCCCACACTAGACCATGTCACCCAAGGCTTCATTCAACCTGGCCTTGAACACCACCAGGGATGGAGCACTCACAACTTCCTTGGGCAACCCATTCCAGCATCTCACCACCCTAACAGGAAAGAATTTCTTCCTTATAGCCAATCTAAACCTCTCCTGTTTAAGTTTGAACCCGTTACCCCTTGTCCTGTCACTGCAGTCCCTAATGAAGAGCCCCTCCCCAGCATCCCTGTAGGCCCCCTGCAGATACTGGAAGGCTGCTATGAGGTCTCCACGCAGCCTTCTCTTCCCCAGGCTGAATCCGCCACTATTAATTTTTACACACTACAGTGAATATGGACCTAAATAATAGTGCTGTGCCCAGGCAACATGGGGAAATGCACAGAGGCAGAGTAGTCTCTCTGAACACAGAGGATGTGATTTTTCAAAACAGCCCACTCTGCTGGTGTCCAGCACGTGCTACAAATGCTCAGTTCATTAAGGAAACCAAGCACAACAACGGTTCTCTGAAGTAAGTCAACAAAGAGAGTTTGAGCTCTGTAACCTGTGAGCTATAGAAACATTGCAATCAAGTACAGACACAGCTAAGCCAATATGTTGTAACATCAGTCAATTACCTCCACTCAGGACAGTAACACAAGAGATGATGACTTAAACATGTAAGATGTAAGGAGAAGGCAGAAATATACTTTAGCTTAGGCTCGTACCTTCTAGTTCTCTTACCCCAAGCCAGAAAACTGTGGAAGCAAAAGAGGGAAGAGAGTCTAACAATATTTCTTTCAAGCTACAATTGCATTTGCGTACTCTGTACTTATCTCTCTCACACTTGCATCTCATGAATAATCTAAGAAACAAATTTTCAACTATGTTTCTGAAGAAACTGCAAATTTTGAGTAAATACTGGAGCACTTTCAAAAAATAGTTCATAATTCAGAAAGAGTAGCTACTAATGATAGAAATCAAATTAGAAGTTTTATAGATACCAAACTATAGAACATCAGCCACATAACTTTTAAGTTATAGAAATATAAAATCATAGAATGGTTAGAGTTGGAAAGGACCTTAAAATCATCTGGTTCCAATCCCCCTGTCATGGGCAGACACCTCACACTTGACCATGCCACTCAAGGCTCTGTCTAATCTGGCCTTGAGCACTGCCACGGATGAAGCATTCACAGTTTCCTTGGGCAACCCATTCCAGTGCCTCACCACCCTTACAGAAACAAATTTCTTCCTTATACCTAACCTGAACTTTCCCTGTTTAAGTCTGAACCCATTACTTCTTGCCCTATCATCACAATCCCAGTTTCTGTGGCCTCCTTGTAGAAACCCTTCAGATACTGGAAGGCTCCTATGAGGTCTCCACGCAGCTTTCTCTTCTCCAGGCTGAAGAGCCCCAACTTTCTCAGCCTGTCTTCATGTGGCTCCTAAAAAGCCTACAACCTTTCATTCCAACACTCCAGTCATAAAAGCCATCCCAGCACATTTCCATGATCCCAGTGATATCATATCACCATAGATGTGCACATATCTCTAATTCTTTTTGTCTGTTCCCCAAAAGTTCAATCAAAAGATCCAGTGCAATTAAACTTAGGTAAACCAAGCACTTGTAATTGATTTCTTCTGCCTTTATTTGCAAATACAGATTTAAGATGTGTTAGCTGTCATGATTCGGAGAAAATTAAAAGTATATATTGGTTGCTGACAATTTACAAGGAGAAAAAGTACTGAAAGAGAGTAACATAAAACCACCACTTTGAATTACAGATTTGCTGTAGAGCATCTCCAGAGAGGCATTTTTGGGTACATGTGAAGTATAGTTTTGTTCAATAAAACGGAATGTGCTAGAATATAGAACCCTGTATCCATAAACTCTGACCCTCCCTACAATGTCTGGGTGGATGGACACATCTTCTAAACTCACATGTTATAGCTGGAAAAAGTACAGCTTTATTAAAGTTAATTCTGACACTGGTTTTTTTCAAACATGCACAATGCAAATATTTTCATCAGGAGCTAGTTCTGAATGATTAAATCAGGCATCTCCGGAGCTGACAGATACCGACAAGATTCAATAAAACAGAATCTCTCCAGGTCCATCCTTCTTCTGTCATGATGGGAAAAAGAAAAAAAATATGCTTTTCGTATCATTGCCAAAAAATGTCTTTTTGAGGGGAAAGTAAAGTACACATTATTAAAAGGCCATGAGATATCAATATATATTTATACTCATTAACTATTTATAAGAAGTATTTGTTTTCTGACACCTTAAAGAGTACCTCCATTAATCATAAAAAACAGGTAATTCTGACTCAAAACTCAATTTATAAGCACCAGTAAAGGCAGTGTTTTCCAGTGAGCAAGGTATGCGTGACCAAAGGGAAACCACTTGCCTCTTCTGCACCCTGCACTTGCCCAGTGCATTAGAATGGCAACCTGCAGCAAAGCACACACTACAGAATTTGGCATAGAGGCCTCTACTCTCTGTTGGATCCCCTACATTACAGAACTGCACAGTAATGAGATGAAAAACACAAGTAATGTAAGTCCATTTCCATCACTAAAATATTCCTCCACTAGGAAAACAGTGATACAACGTAAGCATTTCTGTGATATCCAGAGACTGAGTTTCATCACATACATCAGTGTGTCAATCCACAGTGTGCTTTGGAACAATTGACTCGGTCCATAAACAGCAGGCTTCAAAACAGTGGTGGGTTCAGTAAATCCTTGTACCAGAAGGACACAGAGTGAAGTTTCTAAACTCCAAGAGAAACATTTCTAATGCATTAAAGTGTTGGCTACTGGATTCATGAAGATATCAGTAGGGCTTCCTGAATGGCAGTTAAATACCTCTGAGCTCCCTATAACGTGTGCTGTTAAAAGTAGCCATATAGATTGTTAACAAAATGCTGAAACACTCCAAGTTCTTCCACATAAGTGAACTCCAGACCTCTGCAGCATTAGTTAATCCAGCCACTGTAACTGAATTCATTGCCACCTGTGCTTTTCATAAGTATAGATTTGTGTCTGAAAGAGTGTACCAAGCAATGTCATACTGACCATAGAGAGCTTTCTGAGAAACCCAGAAGAAATTGACTTCTACAACTTTCTGGTAAGCAGAGACTAAGTTGTGGAAAACATTACAGTTAAAATGTTGCACAGATGCTTATGAATTTGGTATTTCACCCCCTTTTTTCTTTAACATTAATGATATTTATATTAATGAAGGCTGAAAAGGGGGAAGAGGTGTCCCTTTTATTGATTGTTCCTCATCTGAAGTTTTAATGATAGCTTCACAGCTCCTCAATCACTATGAGGTCATGATGATGGCAAACCCAGGAGAGGAGAGATCACTGCATACAAATGTTCTGTTATCCTGCAGTATCCTAAACGTTTCTGATTTAACAAGCAAGGACAAATAATCTGAATTTAACAAGTTTTCCGTGAAATGCAAATGCCCTTGGAGGTGAAAGAGTTTTGATTAGGAGATGTACAGCATTGCAAAGATGCTGGATATTCTCACACTCAATCAAATACTCTGCAAACCAGTTTCTTGTTAGAAATTCTCAGAAACTCTGACAAAGTGCACTGCAGGCATGGCACACTAAGTTGCCTACACTGTAATTAGCTGCCTTATAAGACAGTGTGACTACAGTCCTCAGCTGGGAGATAATGAAATAAAACATTTCTAATATTACTCTCACAAATATTAATATGGAAAATGTCTATATTAGCTTTCACGAGAACAGAGATTTAGCCTGGCATGGAAGCACTGTGGAAAAAATATGGAAAAAAAATCATTTCTTTTTGGCAGCAAAAAGAGAGGTCACAGTATGAGAAGGTGAAAATACCTGAGGAATACAAATTTTTGAATACAATTTGATGATCATTTATTTCAATAGCAGTTTATTGTTCTTTGCCTTTCTCAGCCACGAGGCTGAGGAGCCGAACATGGTTAAACGTCTGCCCCAGCTTTTCACATCAGGTAGCTTGAACCCCAGTGCAGGCCCTAATCTGGTCCTTGCCATGGGTCAGTAACATGGCAAGGGGAGCCCTCACTGGACTGAGGGACTGGAGGATGAGCACAACCAAACTGCAGTGAAAGGCAGAGGCACTGCTGCACCTACCACCAAGCTGTGGTTCAACAGAGTTGTGAGTCCCTCCCCAGGTCTGCACCACTACTCCAACTGCTGCCCCAAGCAGTTGCTTTGGACAAGTGTGGACAGAGTACATGCTGCAGACAGGACAAGGAGAAAAGATACTCCTGTGGCTGAGGCATTGGGCTAAGACTCGAGACATCAAAATTGAAGTTCTCTCATCTACTGCAGACTTACTGGTCCATTTTAGGTCTGCCAAGCAGTGACTCCATCTCTCATTTTCCTGCAGGACAAGAGACTCTGACCATTTCAGTATTTCAGTCTCAGAGGCAGGCACACTCCTTTGCTCCTTGTTTGCAATGCCTCATGCAGCAGGGCCTCCCTACACTACTGTAACAGAATAACAATAAGGAACCTTTTCAAATGGCAATCACACCTATATGTAGCTCAGGGTGAACATGACTGACAGCTATAGGCAAACGAGGATTAGAAATTAAGAGTAGGAAAGAGAAACTATCTGCTAGCAGCTGATAATACTGCAGGGGAGCAGCAGGAATAAAACACTGAAGAAGAGTTGTCAACTTCGTTCTCTTCTTCTGTGGTGGGATTAGTAGAAAAGGTTAGACTATACATTATCCAAGAGTCATTCTAATGATGTATCTCTCTGAGGTTTTCATAAAATTAATCTCTCAATAATAAGACATAATACAGGTTTCATGTATGCTAGGTAATTAAAGAGCTGATGAATAGATGAAATAGTGAATGTTCTGGATCCTTAAACAAATCACAGCTTTAAATTTCATTAATTTTACATTTACTCCAAGATCTAATTTAAAACTGGCAAAGTTTCCCTACCACTGAAACCAGAAATCATTAAATAAAACTGAATTGTACTATTTATTGTTGTCTCAGGCCAAGAAAATATATCAAGTTACAATATCAAGATGATAGAAATATGACAAAAAGTCTAATGTATTAAAAATACTTTGAAAAATTCACTGCAGCTCTTGGTTGAAAATTTAAATGAGAAAATCAGTTCACAGATACCTTCTCAGCCTTTTAATTTTCTATCATGTGCCTAGGGCTACCACACTGGAAGGTTTGTAATAATTTAACTGTCAACTTCTAGAGTTTTGAGAAAGGGGAAAGCAAAGAAAGAAAGTACTGATTCTATCTAGTTTCTAGGCAAAGAAAACCATGCAAGACATTTACTAAAGTCAGCAGAGGACATATGAATGTGTGCAGCACTCTGAAATACCACGACCTGAGTAAAACAGACGCTGCTTAAAGCAGTTCTTCAAGGTTTCAAGTTGTAATCAGAGTAAGATCTGTAAAATGCAAATAGGGAGAACAACAATGACTCATAACTGGGAAAACAGTGACTTAAAATATCTCTTTTAATATTAAATCAGGAAAAAAACACTTCAGAAGTGATTACAAAGTAATCTAAAACCAGAGTGTGTCAGTTATCTGTCAGGGGCAGATTTTGCGGTTTGGTACCTAAGGCAGCTGTTCTGGTTTAACAGCCCCAAAACATATCATCATGGCATTTCCAGCACCCTACCCCATTCTTTTCTCTAACCCCACTGCTAGAGTTCCTTTTCTGGTGGTTCAGTAAACTGAGCAGGCACAGAATGCCCTGTTCAGCAGCAGCAGGCTTGGCAATGTTTGCTACCACGCAGTATTCACCTTCCCTCATCCTGCCACACACGTATACAACCCCCAGACATAAGGGCAACTCTTGCTCTTACTGAAGGCATGTTGTTGAATTAAGATCTAGCTCCAAAGCAATTAAGTGCACTCCCGCTTATCAGAAATACAAGAGTGATTAAATTCTGCCCTGGTGCTTTTTGGAATTCAAGACCTATAATCTTCATTATGTCTGTTCCTTTTGAGATTAGTGTGGTGATGTTTCTCACACAGATGCCTAAAGAGAAATGCTCTACAAATGAATGCATTTAACATAGGAGTGGGATAATGTAAACTGCCTCTGTGCTAGAGTCCTGTATGTAATTCCTTTCCAGATTCTGTGCTATTCTTTATAGGTCTATTTTATTTTTTTTATTATTCTAAGATACTAGCTTTCCATATTTTTGCTTTTCTTCAGTAGGTCACCAATGAAAGTGAGCCATTTCTTAATCTTTTCCTTTTTCTCTTATGTAAACACATATAATAAGATTATCTTAAACTTTTGACATAAGCCACCCATCAAAATGCAGCAGATGAAGGGAGAAGAGCAAAGAGTCTTTTCAGAAGTGGTTCCTGCTGGCAAATATCCAGCTTACAGACTTCCTATTGCTTTGCTAGAAGTATGAATTAGCAGTTTGCTACAGCTGCATTGAAAAACCCTTCACCACTGACAGTATCTTTTCTTCAATAACAATTCTCACGCCTATTTAACAGTTTCTCTAATCTGTAAGACTGAAGGAGTTTAGCAAGGGAAAATTTAGCACATCACTATGCTTTGGTAAAGACCACTGTCTGAATGCAGCTCCCAGCCTTGAATTGCTCTTGACCAGAGCAGTTTTATATCCTAGAACTGGAAAATAGCAGATTGACTTCCTAATATTAAGAATAATTCCAAACAAATATTTGGACTGCCAAATGGATCCAGAGACACTGAAGGAAAAGAAATAAAAACTGATAAACAAATAGACTGAGAATGCATGATGCTCATGAGATGCGTAAGCAACTTCTCACTGAAACAGCAGAAGCTGCAGGTCATCAAAGAGTACTGGCAAAAGATATGTGGGAGTTATGACACCAATAAGAAAAAAAATGAGCAAAGATGGATTGAAATACACAGTCTGTGCAGCCTCAAAATGTTTAAATCGGAATTCTTTTATGATTTTCATACCTGAAATGCTTTAATAGGGGCTTTAAACAAGTGCTCCTGCAAGACCTATGGTATGCTAATAATAAAAAAAAAGAAAAGAGAGTTCTGCTTAAAGATAGCATCTAAATCTAGATAAGGAATCCAGTGTGTACCCCAACCTTTCTCCATTGGCAAAACAGAAGTATTACCTGGACCACCACTGCAGTGTCTCTCACATATTCCTGTCTAAAACCGAATAACAAGTTTAAGGATATCTGAAGACATAAGGTGAGTCAGTGATACCCGAGAGTAACAGAAGGAAACGTTCCATTCCTTGTAAAATACGTTAAAATGTTACTTTTGCATTTATTACTTGTCCTGTGCTGAAGCAGATGGAGTTAATCACATGTATTGTCATAAGGGCCATTAAAAGGCCAAGTGAAAGGTCCTGAACCTGGATCAGGACAATCCCAAGCACAAATACAGGCTGGGCAAAGAAGACTGGGTTGAGAGCAGCCCTGAGGAGAAAGATGGGGCTTTGAGCAACCTGATCTGGTGTAAGCTGTCCATACACAGGACATGGGGATGGAACTAGATGAAATTTAAGGTCACTTTCAACCAAAACCAGTATGTGACTCCATGATTCTGTGAATTGTGACAAAAATCCACATCTTTAACTGGCTGATGAAATCCAACTCTACATTTTAATCCTCTCTGACCCAGTTCATGAAATTGCATATACAACTGAAACTAGATTACTGCTGGCTGGCTTGGACTGAACCCAGACAACAAGATGGTATTAATGATAGACTGAATTAAGCAGCTGAAAAGATTTTATCCACCTTTTGATGGAAGAGTGCACCTTCTTGCCTCACCTCAGTTCAGAGGCTATATTAGATCCTCACAGCTGTCCCTCAGTGCCCCAGTAGCAGTTCTACTGAAGATTGATTTTTATCCATCTGAGTTTGATGAGAAAGGAAAGACATTTGCTTTCCAATAATGAGACCTGTAGTGCGCCTTCTACTTTCACAGACAGGACTTCTATTAAAAGTTTTAGCTCTGGATTATCACTTAAATAGCATGCACCAATGCTGCTGTTTGAATTTGTTGTAAGTTGCATTTAAAGAGTTATATTGATTTTTAAAGGTCTCAGCCTGGCTGAGATTGCACCTATTTTGCTATGTAATGAGCTAGCAGTTACAGTCAAGAGACACACATAACATAGTTAATCTCCTTTCTCAAGCAGTTGTTAAATTGTTAGCCAGCATGCAGTATTCACATATGGATGCTTATTATTCTACTAACAAATACTGTATTTCATTCTAGTTTGCTTGGTATGAACAGTTCACAGCATATTCTTTGTCACTTAATTTCCTGTGTATATTGTGAACAGTTATGAACTCTCAGTAGGGTGCATTAGAGAAACCTAAAGAAAGAACACAGAACATTAGTCAAATTATTATATTAGATGCTATTACATATTGGAACTAGTATGTACTGATTTTTACAGTTTTCTCTTTATCATATCAGAAAAGATGAAAATAACTTATTAGGTCAATCTATCCTTTCTGCTGCCCTTCCAGATCATGCTGGAAAACACAGACTGTGAAAGGGAATGTTAGAAGGGACTATGTCCAGGAAGGACGTTTAGGGACACACTATTGTAGCTCCCACTCTGCAACCTCCCTCTTCCCCGCAGGGAGTCTGGGTTCATGCTCCTCTGGTAGCTGGATGTGGTGGCACTAATGTGCCACGTATCCTGCATATACGATTCTTCTGCTGAGGTGGTAACAGTCCCAGGGCTACCAAACTTGTCCCTCCTTTTCCTCTGTTGTTTCTTCCATCTTCCATTTTGAGTTTCTACCGGAAGGAGAGATCAGCAAGTGTAGAGCTTGGACATTCTTTTTCAGGCAGACAAGATTCACCAAAACACTTCCTCTTACTTCAGAATGAAACAGACCTTCCTTAACAGCCTTTTCAGGCAGCTAGCAAAACAGAGACCATGTTGAAGTAAACATATCAATAGTCACTTCTGTCTGATTAAAAGAAGAAAAATACATCTGAAGGGTCCTCTGTTGGGAAAAATTATTTAGTAGACTTTCTATCTTTGACAAATATATTAGGCAGTTTCAAAATTTACAGATAAATTAGGATGCGGCCAGTAATTCTCTACTCACAGCCTCCTTCAATGCCTTTACTTCAGGAGGCCTTGATAAGTCTTATGCTCATTGAAAACTATTCAATGCTTTTATGCAACCAAATCCCAGCTTTCACCTTTTTTATTTTTCTATCAATACCTCTGCAAATATAACAGGTCTTTCCCCAAATCAAGATAAAGTAGAACACTCTCAGTGCAAAGAGGTGCAAGGAAAGCACATAAAAAGCAGAAAGATTTGAAGTAAGTCTTCTTAGTATATTGTAAATATAAATTTTATGTAAATGGCGTTTTGCTTGCACTGCTGTTTCCTAGAGCTCAACACTGCTTTTGGCTACTGGTTTTAATGATCTACAGTCAGGAAATGAACAAAAAATTACTAGCAAATATGAAAAGTTTCAGAAAAGAACTGTACCACAGTTTCTCTTCATGCTCACCTAAACACATAACCAAGCAGAATTCATTAGGCAATCTGCAATGCCTGTGGGAAGCACAGGATAGTAGAAAAGAGTTGAGGATGATGCTTTAAAGTACAGAATATTAATCAAAGAAGAGTGACCAGCAGATCAGAAAAAAAGCATGTTGAATTTCAAAGGTACTAAAGCACATTGTAAGGCTGAAGTGCTAGAGCATGAGCACATGCCTTGAAAATGACCTGATTTTTAGAAGTTATAAATAACTATTGACATGTTGACATCACCTCCAAACTCCCAGCTGAAAGTCATAATTCTTACCAAGGAGAATAAAACAAAGGCTTTTAGGGGATGCTAAATTTTAAATCTTGGCCTAAAACCCAATGAAAGAAATGCATAACCATAGTCTCTAACCTGTGACGCTGTGAGGTCAAAGTCCAAGCGCATGACTCTTCATATTTCATGGGAGTAAATTTATCTAGGAAAGTATGTGGCAGTCGCTCTCACCTTTCTTCTTTGAGGGAAAAGAGTTTCTTGAGAAAGTCCGGCCTACGACTTTACCTCCAGGTTTTGCTTCTGCCATCCCCCCCAGCTTGACTATTCCAGGACTGTGGGAAAAAATAGAGGGATCTGTTCTCTTGCACAGACCAAATGCAACTGTGTTTGTACTGCACTGGTTGGATGTATTTAGCAAAATGTGCAAAGAGCAGTGTTAGCAAGTAATTGATTATAACCATTATTTAAATTAAAAGCAGGAGTGTCTGTAAATCAGCTGGAGTAGGAGAGTTTATCTGAAAAACATCACTGAGGAATCGGTAACTTTGAATTCAGCCACTGAAAGAAATGGCAATGAATAATTTCAGCTGACAAGTATAGTGCCTTCTGTCAACAAGTGATTGCAAACAGGCTATAAATTTCATTACTTTGTTCATTATTTGTGATCCTCTAACAATTACCTTGCATAAGTAAATTTAAGCTTACAATTAGTTGCTAAAAATGCTTGTTGTTTATTACATGTTACTGAAGTAACATGTCTAGCTTTCTAATCAGCTTGAATTTTTTAATAAATTCAATCTCCCAAAATTCAGCTTTCCAAAATATTCCTTCTGCATTGACTGCAGTGCTATTTATAGAGACCAATGCTTATAAACCTGAGCCAGGAAAAAGTTAATCTTAAGAATACAACATATAATTAAACTACAACTATTTTCTGAATTTACTCAGTTTGTAAATGTCCTAGGTTAGGTTTTACATGATATAAAACTGAGTATCACTGTCCAAGACAGAAAGAATTTACAGCTTTTAAGGAACAAGCTTGTTTTTCTCCAAAAGTGTGACTTTTATTTGTGGGGGGTTTATTTCCTACTTCTTAAAATAGCAATATTTTTGTTTTAATAATAAAATATCATCAAAATCAGAATTCTAGAAAATTACTTTTACAATTCTTATGTTTTTCCATCTATAATCTTAATATGGAGAAACAAATCCTAAATCAGATCACAAGCTTGACAGACATATTTTAGTGCTCATAAGGCTGAGTTAAATTAGCTATAGTGACTTGTACCCAAGGAATGCTGAACAGTCACAGTCTATATGCACTCTACCAGGACTGTGGTATTACCAGACAGCTGTTTTTTTCACAACATACACTCTAAAAGAGAGCAATGAGCTCTCTTGGACTGATGGTCTATCATATTTCAGTACGTTTGAATTCATCCTACTAATTCCACAGTGGCTGCTTCTTCCGCTGCTGGAGAGGTTTCAGAAATTGCGCCACAGGAAAATTGTTACTTAGTTTTCTCTTCAACTCTAAAGAAAATGTGTATATACTGTAATTTTCTCCATTCCAAAAGTTCTGGCTACTTAAGTACAATCTTGGGCAGATTTATTGCTCAAAACCACTGAATTGTAGTACCAGCAAACATCTACAGCTCCAGACAAACTGAAAACTCCTACTAGGATTCAAACAAACTTTAATAAAATGAGTTGAAAATAAAGGAGACTTTACACTATCTGAATAGTAGGTCGTGATAGCTAGTTCTAAAAATGCAACTTAAGGTTTGACACCTATAGCCCAGCAAGAGTCTAGTAGAATTTATACTCCTATTGACACAAGGAATCTTTTGACTTTAGCAAAAACCACATAAACTATCTTTCCAAGTGTGAACAACTTCAAACTGAAAAGGCTTTGGTGCACTGAGGTCACTACATTTCCTCATGAGTGAAAATACAGGATGAGCAAATTGCAAAGACCATCAACAGCTGGATTGTATTATTTTTACTTGTTCTGTCTAATTCAGGGTGATTTCTCTACACATCATTAGACCAGTTCAAAGATCCTTTTCTCTGCATGTTGTCTAGTATAGGAATAACAAACAGCAAAACAGGTTATACTAAAACCCCTATCATTATATAACATCTCTATATTTGTGTTAGGACCCTGCACAGTGGCAATCACTGAAGCTGCTTATCAGCTACCTGACAGGTGTCTGAAAAGATGAAGAGTGGATAAAGTGCACCTCTTTCAGAGCACAAAGTTAGGAAATTTTCCATGTCTGCTTTAAAACAACATTCAAGAACACAACAACATTCAAGACAGAGTTCACTGCCATTTTGTGTGACCTGTGTAACCCACCTAACATTGAAGTCTATATAGCAATATGCTTCCCAACTGCAATCAACAACAAAGGTTGTAATGCCATTTTGCACATACTCAATTTGCAAAGTTTAGGTTTGCAACACTCTGCCTTTCAGTTGTGGAGTCCAGGTGAGTGACATGAGTTGCTTGTTCACAGTAAAGGTTATATTCCACTTAAGGTTATATTCTTTGCCTTGTACAGATGCCCTGTGATTATGACAAAGATCAAAACACTACCTACTGGTATATCATTTTGACTACATACTATTTATTTTTTGTGAGTTCCTTACCACATAATGGACAAAAAGTTCAGTTTCTCAACTCCAAAGTCTGCAGAAGATGAACTTTCTTTGCTGCTGTACAGTGGAAAGTCAGCCCCATGTGAGAGCTCACTGCAATGATCATTACAGCAAAGGTAAGGTAATCATTCCTTCATGGTCGTAAGGGCTTTCATGCAGTTATTTACAACATCAATCCTCTCCTTGTCAGCTTTTTAGCCAAAAAAAATAAATAAAAAAATCTAGGTTGGATTTTGCAATGGAGCTGAAAACACCCAGATTTTCCTAAAGTTGGCAGGGGCCCTTCCGCATGCTCATTTATAAATCCCAGCACTATTAGTCATGTCTACAAAAGCTGTCTGGAGAAGAAAGTAAAGGAACAGTAAAAAAGCACCTCAATAAAAAAAAAAAAAAAAAAAACAAAAAAAAAAAAAAAACAAAAAAAAAAAAAACCCCA
>NDXB01011662.1:0-13426 GCA_002631895.1 Agapornis roseicollis | reverse complement strand
CCCTCTTTGTTTAAAAAAAAAAAAAAAAAAAAAAAAAAAAAAAAAAAAAAAAAAAAAAAAAAAAAAAAAAAAAAAAAAAAAAACCAAAAAAAAAAACAACCCATAATGAAATCTGCTTAAAGCTCAGCTCCTGAGCATATACTACGAAAGGACTAAGTTATTTATGAAAGGCAGCAGACAGGTTGCAAAAGCATCAGGTAAGGGACAAACAAAGGGAAAGGCATGGGCTGTGGATTTGTCTATTTTTAGTTATTGAGTAAAAATTATAATAGTTTCTGTTTCACTGCAATCTTTTGAAAGAAATTATTACATGCCTTACACACCCTGATTATCATACCAGAACATACTGTCACAGTTAGAAAGAAAACTACCTGCTGGCCTTCAGCCAGTTGTAATGATCACAGAACCCTAGAAATGTATTTGTTATTTTTGAGAACAGGGAAAAGAGAGAAAAAACAACCCCAAAAAAAATCATAAATAACCAAAAACACACAAGCCCTTATTTTTAAGCACAAATTATGAACTTTGAAAGGTTATAATAATGCCTTTGGTCGAGTGTACTATAAAAACCTAAGGGACCCTTACTCACAGTTTACGATGCATGCTCAAATGATATTGTCAAATCATTAGGTACTTACGTTTATGCAGTGCATAAAAGTCTTTCTTAAATGTATCCCAAACCAAATATCTTCACATAGCACTTGTAAAATAAATATTCTGCTGTTCTGAAAGGAAAGAATTTATTTTTGTAGTCTCATTGGCACATAATAGACAAAGAGTTTATTATCCTAGTCTCCAGTACCTTCAGGGAATGTACCTTCCACACTGTTCTTAACCTTTTCCAAAAGAAATACAATTGCACTTGTTGTAAAGTACAACATTATGTGACAGCAGTGAATGAAACCATAATTCTGTTTACAAGATATTACTTATGTTGCGGAACCAAGAGAATTGTGATTTCTAGAGGGACTGTGAGGACCACAAACCAGGCATTTACCTGGACAGTTTTATTACGTTTTGTTTTATTAGTCTTTATCAAATCAAAGCTGCAGATAGGAAAAATAAGATAACGTTTTTATGTCTTCTCTCAATACTAAGTTTTATTATTAGATACTACATTATGAGACATGTTGATACACAGTCATTGGGATGTAATATATACAGTATATAGTCAGGGTTACAGATAATAAGCTGTTAACCACATGGAAACTTTTACTAAAATTTTCTCTTTTTTTTTTTTTTGTGTGGTGAATGCAAATGAACAGCTTCTGCCATTAAAACTAATGTTTACAGCTTTTCATTCAAGAACTCTGCTCACCCGATGGTTTGGGGCAGAAAAATTTGGCTTAAAAGTCTGTGAATGACAAAGATGGGTTTCACCTGGCTATACTTAACAAAATTATACTAATTATAATATTTTAATGGCCTTGTTTTTATCTTGAACAAGTCAATATTGATTCATGGTCAGGAGCACATGGTGCTGGATGCCCAATCCTCTGTTAGAGCAAATGGCAGAGTACAAAAAGAAGGAAGGCTCTGTTGAGAGGGTGAAGATGAATTTACAGCACCAGCTGGTGGATGGGAGAAGAATACAGATGCTAATGTGTTGTAATACATTAAAAAGGATGGGTAAGCAAATCACCTCCCATGAAGTGCAAAGGGCAGTCTGACATCTAAATGCATCTCAGGGCTCAATCTAAACCCTCAGCTCTGCTAGGTACAGTTGTTAAAGATGGAGATTATCCAACTAATAATGAGGTGTCATGAGATTCACTATGAACTGAATGACAAGACACTAATTCCTGTAAAAGACAGAGAGAAGCAGAGTTCCACATATGTCACCTCTGAATGATCAGCTACATTACTGTGAGTTATTTTTTCACTGAAATTCCAACCTTTTGCTGCTACATTGGTACCTGGCACCCTTTCTTGAAGAATTTATTTGTTGCATAATGAAGATGCATTTACTTCAACAGAGGATAATGTTTTGTCTTGCCTTTTTATTATTAACTTGTCAAAAGGAGAGATATAATAATAATAATAAAATTACAAAATAACATGTTAATTGTTGAAATAAATGGAATGTATCATACATCAGGTAATGGTAATTAATTATATGTCTGATATACATAATGTCAGTTATTCATTACTACTCTCAAACACTCACAATTATGAATGCTTAAAAGTATTGGTAACCATATAAATAGGCTTAATGAGTTATAACAATGGATTCTGACTGTAAAAAAGGTAAATAGGCAGATTCTGATCCTAGTTAAGGGAATAGACTTGCAGAGGCAAATTATTTCAGACAGGCATAAAGTCATATATTTTTCTGCCCATTTACATACTCCATTTGTAGCATAGTAACCGGTAAAGTTTTTAATTGACTATTAAAACCAGCCAATAGTTTCAATAGTCTGTTCATTTTATTATTTCCAAGGCTCAGCATCAAGGGGTGGGGTTATAAGTAAACTGCTTAAGTCAGGCATTGTTCCTTTCCAAATATGTATGTAAATTCATGCACCAGGGAGCAAAATTGTGTGTCCAGTGCCAGGCTTTCAGTTTTGGCATCTATGTCTTCACTGCTCCTCTTTGAAAAAATCATGTCTAAAATATAAAATTCTATGAAAACATCATTTTAATTACTTTTGAAAGACTTATCCAGCTGTTAAATGATCCACAGTTAACCAAAAAGCTACTGCGATAAAACCTTTTAGAAAAGATCATGGCGATTTTATCAAATTTCACAGCTGTTCCTGCAGCAAATGCAGTTTCTCAGAACACAAGATTTCTAGTTAATCTATTAACAGCAATTTTGGAGAAAATCTGCATCAAAGGAGAAATTGCTACATAGGAATGCCTGACTGGATTCGACCCACAGTCAGCCCTGTCCAGAAACCTGTCTCCAGAATGAGCCAGCACCAGATGTTCCTGTGAAAATATATATTAATATACAAATATGTAATACACAAATGTAACTTGGCCTATGAAAGGTCATTCTGCTTAATCACTGAAACATGAAGGCTTTCTTTTCCTCAAGTATACTTTTATTGGCATTGTATCACACAAAATCTTTATTACTCGTTTAAAAATAACTGTAATTTGAACCTAAGTTTCTTGGCCTAAACAGTGATGGAAATCACAGTTTGATAGCATGGTCTGGGGATGTATCTTCCTTTATTCATTCAACATTTTACATATTTCTATCCTTTTATTAGGTGACAATTTCTCTGAATCCTTAACTATTTAACAGGCTTTTACCTCACTCCCCTTATTCTTCATCCTTGTACAGTGAACAGTCTCATTCACTTCAATTTCTCTCCACATGAGAGACAGTTTCTGTGTTTGATCTGATTCTCAACACCCGTAAATTCCAGCTAAGGAAAGCCATACAGCATTTCTCCATGTAATCCATGCCAAGAAAACAATAAAGACAGGACCATTTATTTTAGTATTAGAACCACAGTTCAGCTAAACCACTGTTTAGCTGCTTCTCAGATGCTGTAATTATGCTGTCTTATGGACTGAACCCAGTGGAGAGCACACAGATCTTTTAGCCAAACCATGTGGAACTGGCTTATGTCCACACTCCTCTGGGGTGGTCTGACCAAACTCATTTTGCACAGCATTTGGCTAAGGGATCTGTCAAGTCTAAGACAATGATCTCGGTTCTGTATCCATGAGATATAACAAACACAACAACAACAATAATAATTTTTGCTTTTTCTGCTCAGTGTACTCAAGATAAAAAAGTCTGCTGGGCTAAAGCTCTCAAGAGCTTTATTTTCCTAGTATGCTGTCAGAACATGTGCCAGGACTGAAGCTCTTTGGATGGAAATCCTGCTGAAATCCTGCTGATGAATTATCTTGGTCAGAAGGAAGCAAAGCCTTTTCAGCTAATGGCCACCTGCATGGGGTAGGACCCTGGATCTGAAAGTGCCATGATAAGTGTGTGGGTTTCATCCTGAACTTTTGTCTTATTCCGAGGAGGAGGCCTGTCCATAATGTGGAAATGATCACTCACAGAAAAGAGCGAGACACCAAATCAAGATAGAGTTAAACCTTAGGATTCTCAATCCATAAAATTAGCTCCAATGCTGAATTCAGTTACACATGAAAGATCGATCTATTGATAATAAAATAGTTAAGTAGTTAATAGCACCATACCAACATCTGTAAGCTTTCTAAGCCCACAAACCTAGTAGAAATTAGCAGCAAACTTGGTTCATATGTTTTATATTCCCAAGGCCCATATCTCACTCCAACTAGCATAAAAAATGCAGCTCTACCCACTCCACTAAAAGAGCAAACAAAGCATTAGATCATACTGACCCTATTCCTCACTCCACAGGCCTACAGAACACAGCAATAAATTGAGCATACAAAGCCTTTACATTTTCAAACACTAACTGGGACTCCCCATCTAACTTCAGCCCTATTGAACACATGCCCTCGATCTATCCCCAAAAGCAACAGCAACAAATAGGGCTCCTGAAACCACCTCAGAAATAGGTAACAGAAAGCAAAGTCTTCACTGGATTCTTCTGGCTCCTTATAACTAGGGAAAGAGCAGGTGTCTTGATACTTTATGTTCTGCTTTATGTTCTTTCTTACAGTGAGAATAGCTATAAATTTCAAGATAATTCAAATAATTCTGCTTACAACTACATATGAAAGCTCTTTCTGAGTTAGAAAGGTCTTTGGAATGCTACCTAGAGCATAAATTTTTCCCTTACATATATGTTTCAAGATTTCAGCCTGCATTTGGAGACAGTGAGATAAATTGCAAACATCGTTTTTTAATTTATGGCACATAATTATTCTTCATATTATGGCTGTGAGGATGAAAAAGGATTATATTCCAGCAGCAGAATGAGCCTCCTCACAAAAGTTCAATACACAAAAGCCATCAAACCCATGAAAAGCCCTCTAACTTGATCTTATATCAGGTTAAACACAGCACAACCATAGGCTTAGCAAACTTATAAATGAGCTCAACAGGTCAGCAATTAGATTGGCATACACAACTAGATGTGCAATAAGGTTTATAGATGAAGAAGCACAAAAAAAGATCTTCTGTTTTGCCTGAACTGCAGCAAAAACGTACTCTGCATTTCCTGATTGCTCATGGACAAACCATCTAACCAAGGGGACTTCTGATGAGCAGAGTAATTGCTTGGGTAATTATGATTCTAGTGACCCAGACCTTACGCATGTTCTGCTAAATAAGCCTCTGCCTTTTCAGCCAAGCTGCTGTCTGGTCTTCTGTGAACCTGAAAGGTTATGTCTGAACTCCTAAGTGGCGATTACAGTAGTCATAATGTTAAAACCTTCCGTCAAATTACTGTATAAACTGGACGTTTCAGATTCCTGAGCTGACAGTGTTTTATACTGCTTGCTCCAAACTGTTGAATATTTCTACTAGTCATGTATGATAATGCCAAAAGCCACTGTGACAAAAAATACATTTTGAACAAAGGCTAAACAACATAAACACTTTTACTTTACAGATGGCAGTCAGAACTGAGCAGATGGTGAAAGAAATCCCACAGGATGTTCTTCTCTCCTTTCTCTATCCCCCTCCCCCCCACCCCCCCATATATATGTGAGTGTATGTGTGTGTGCACAAAACAACAAAGTGTCCTGATGAAATACTCGAAAGGCTTTCACACAAGAAGTGTCTATCCTTTGAACAACATCTCACTGCCCATTTTTGGAACAGAAAAGTTTGATCCAGCCAGTGCTGGCTATCAGAGAGGAAATCAGGAAGCACGTGTCTGTTCATAGACTTGCCACTAACCTTTGGACAGGCACTTCTTTGTTCCTTTTCCTTCCTCTCCCATGTTCTGTCCTCTTTCTTTTTATTCTAAGATCCTCAGGGAGGAGATTCTTTCAGTCTCTGACTCTTAAGCCTTAAAACAGCTTGTACCATGCTGGTGCACTTCAATCCAGCTTCTGTTTCACAGAAAGTGTTAGAGAGACAGCACACTCCATATTTTCTGCATTTCACAGAACTGAATATAAAGCTCTCCATAAAATGGAGATATGACTGATGGAGGGCAAAATATAGGCAAGGATAAACCACAGAGATTCTACAATTCTCTTTTTGTGTTAGGTCCCTCAAAAAGGCAGAGGATACATTAAATCGGCTGAGAGCCATGCCAACTGATGTGATTGTGTCCTGTTCTCTTGGTCATGGGTTAACTAAATAAGACTGCACTGTTCCGTACGGTGAGGTATCATTTTGCATTTGCATCCTGAGATTTTTACTATATTACACTTCTACAGCAAATACATCCCAAAACACCACCATCCCAAAAAACTCTGTAAAGTTAACCTCTCAAAACTCTATCCCCTGTAGAAACATTACTCATGCAGGAAGCGCCATCAGTGCAGTGGTTCACAGCAGCACCTGGCACCAGTTCAGACCAGATAACTCCTTGCTCACCTGAAACTGCAGGGTTTACAGTAGGCAACACTGAGAACTCCAGGCCAGAGCTCAATTTTGGTGTTTTAAAAATGAACTCTGGGTTGGGTTTTTTGACTAGCCTTTTACTTCTGAAAGAAAACTCCAAGCACCTTTAATGCACACAATCAGAAATTCTCTTTTACATGTAGTACAGAGAAACACCTCTCCATATATAGCACTACACGTCAAAATACTGTTCAGTATTTTACACAACCATACCACACACTGACCCACTAGCCATACTCTCCATGACACTAAACTCCCTGGCAGCTTACTCTTCTAGAACGAACTGACTCATTTCAACTTGTCATTATGATCACACTGCAGTTCCATGCTGCTTCTGCACAAGACCCAAGACAGCAATCATCTATAAAACACTCATATAAAATGCCTTTCCCTCACTTACCTTCAAGGGGGTGTACTGTAGCTTGCTTTAATTGCCTTAATTTTCAGTCTTTGATATAAACAGTTTTTCTGATGCATGTTTGCTGATCTCTGCAGGAGCCAGTTTTACACGCATATACAAAGGGCTATGCAGACTTTCCATTGTGCAAATAGGAATGGGCTTCTTTGTGAAGGTAAATCCAGTGTGGAACTAGGCCATCTTGGACATCACTGGTCAAACACACAAGAGAGAGCTAAGTTGCATGTGCCAGTACTTTTAAAGATGCCAGCAGAATCTGAAGTTGGTCACATAGTCTGAATGGACTATGGGAAGGGGAGCAGAGTGGCAAGTTTAGCTGTTCTCAAATTACTGAATCACTGAACAGATGGGCTGGTTTGATACAAACCTACTATAGCCTTTCCAAAATAAGGAAGATAAGACATATGTACAGAAAATTGTACGCATAAAAGTGTACTCAGCTAACTTGATGCCTACAACTTTTGCAGCTCTTAGACGAATCTGTTGTTTAACCAGAGAGGGAAGTGTGTTTTTTTTTTTAACCTTACTTTCATGGCAACCTGGCTGTCCAAAGCAGAGTCTATGTCAGGTAGAAGGAAGTTGTTACGTATTTACATGACACTGAGCACACTATGTTATAGGCTGAGAACACAAGCCAAGAACTTGACACCATCTACTAATACCCAACTCAGGAAAATTTCTATACACAGTCCTCCAGTTGAGGAGAAGATACAGAAGAAGACCTCTTTACAACACTCTTCACTAGGTCTAGGAACTGTTAATGCACCAGCACTAGGTGCACAGCACAAAGCAGGCCCAGAAGTGGGAGCTAGGACTACCTTGCTGACTATAAGAGGATCTGCCCTAAAACTGTGTATCACTTCATGGAAAAGAATATGGCACTCGCATTTACAACTGTCTCTTCTTCCAGCAGTCACACTAGACAGGTTGGCTGTTACTTCCCACTCAAAGATCTGTATCAGCCATAAAAATTTAGCCAAGAAGATGAATTATTTTGAAGTGAGAGATACCTACCAGCTGTAATGCTTGATCAGTTAGTCCGTGGTTTCAACAACAAATGGTACATTTAGAACACTGTAACAGAGACAACTTCCCAATTACTTTCTGGCCCATGAACATGGTGGTCCGGAGCTAAATATAAAATCCTGATGTGATCAGGACCTCCCTTTAAAAGGAAATTCAGGCTATGCTGGTTTCAGGCCCAAGAGCCCAGTAAGCACAAGCAGGCTGTTTGCTGGTGCTTCTTCCCCCTTCCTCTGCCAGCCTCAGGCAATGGAAAGGCAGCCAGGATGAGAACTGCTGCAGTGCCAAAAGTGTGGAGTAGGAAGGAGACCAGAGGGAGCAAGGAGGATGAGAACACAGCTAGAATTTGGACATACCAGAGATATGCACTGCTGATCAGACTAGGAATCAAGACAGAAGCAGAGTAATATTCGAGGCACCAGTGGTAATGGAAGAACTAAACACTGAATACTACTTAATTAGAAATGGTACTGTTTGGCTATGAGGGGGTTCAAACACAGGCTGTATGGAAAAATACATTTCTGGTGCTTTCTATATTTTGAGGATGGAGGCATGATCTGTATAACGCTTTTGTGATATAATTATTATGGATGTGGGTGTGAACTACAGATATAAAAGCTTTCTGAGGTATCTGAATTCTGGCAGTATGTGAAATTTGAAACTACTCAGAGCTCAGATCCAGAGGACTTTCTCGGGCTCATTTCTAGTAAAAATACCCTCAGCTGAGGTCATGTGATTCCATGGGATAAGGGCAGATCCTAAATCAAAACCGCTGCAGTATTAGTAATAGACAGCTCCATCTTTCTGTCAGTAGCCTTTTTAATTTTTCCTGCCTCAGAGGAAACAACCAGAGCTGACCCTTGATGCCTCTGAGGCTGGTGAACAAGTTAAATTAAACCTCTGTTTAAAATACCTATTCAGGCTCAAACTCTTTGTTTCAGGAAGAATCCTACCCAAATAAGAGGCTCCTATCTCAGGAAAGATGTTACAGCACTCTACATTAATTAAAGATAAGTTGGTATCATTACAGAGATAGACATTGTTATCATCCCCCCTAATGTTATCAAGGTTGCTTTTATACCTAGAGATGAACAATTCCAGGCAAAGATATTTTTGAAAACCTCCCATTGTGTTTGAAAGCAGCTGCTAAATGGAATTACAAAGTTTCACAAGGAGGCATATTTTTGGGTCTGATTCACAGCTCACTGAAGTCAAAGGGAAGGCATGTAAAATCACACCTAAATGTCTCTACTTAGGAAAGCTATTTTTTTTATCCAGTGCATGTATAGAATTAAATGTATAGTGAGTTTCTTTCATTATGTTGGCTGTTAAATAAATGTTCAAAGGAGATACTTTCAAGAATCTACCTGGGTTAAGCTTGAAAATAATTCATTATTGAGGCAAGGGAGGAAAAAAAGGCTGGAAAGTTTTCAGCTGCTGTCAAAATTTCAAACTATATAGTGCTAAACCACCAAGAGCTTAAGCAATTAATTTTTGTAAGTGTACCTGTACTTCAATTAATGCCAGTATCTGAAGGTACTGTCTAATTATGCTTCAAATGAGAAGTTTACACATAATAGCAATGAGTTACTTTATGGGGAAACACAGGCAAAAGAGTATTTAAAGTAGGTGAAAAGGGGTTGTTGGCATTGGCTTAGCTGAACTCTCGTTAAAGTTATTTTTCTTATTTGAAACCTAATACATAGTCAAACTCAATATATGCAGCAGGATCCTGTCTGTAGCATACTGCTGAGGTGTATATATATATATGGGGAAGATGCCATTATGAAACATCAGAACAGAGCAATGAATCCTCTCCTAGATTCTCAACCCTGTCAAGAGATGAGATTGTTGAAAAGAAACCAGTGGTGAGAACCAGATGGTGTTTGTACTGAACTTTGTATATTGACAAATGGATTCAGGTTTGCTTCATTATTTTTCTGTTCTTTTATAACAAAGAAGAACTCTAAGTCCATGGCTGCGTAGTTGGTAAGCATACAGCATGAAAGAATCTCTACTTATGTCTTTATTTAGTTAAGTTTAGTTAGAGCTGTTGGAATTTTTATGTAAGTGTGCAAGAGCAGGGACAATTGATTAAACCATCTTCTCAAAACTCAAAATCTGCATTTTCCCTTACAGTTCAGACAGACTGTTAGGTAGTGCAAAATAAACCTTTTGGGATTTTTCTCCTCTTTCAGTTTTAAGGCAAGCAGCTACTACAGAAATTTCTGCTTCCACATCTTAACAAAGAAATACTACCTGATTTCCAGATTTAACTCCTGTGTATCCTTTTGGATAATTTTGTAAAATTCCAATCATAAGCTTGAGTTAGTTCAGAATGGAACCACCATTCCAGGTTCACAAGTGGACTGGGGGGGGGGGAATCACAGTAAGAAGAGTTGTAGCATGGGAGATATGTTAACAGGGTTGCTACAGCATATTCCCAGATCGAAGTGATCCTTTGCTCTCAGAATGCCTGGAGAGTGAAAGGCCTCATACAAGTCAGCAGCAAACAAGCCTCATTTAGGCCTATGAAAACACTTACAGTGACACAGAGGTATCTCTATCAGGAACTGTACTGCACTCAGATATAAAGTTGTCTCTAGGCTACATTCCTTCTGCAAAATTCCTTCCCACTTTATTTTCTGAAAATGTTTCAAAGTTAACATGTTTCAAAATTGATTCTGCTTAAGATGCAGTGAGGGTTTCCAACTAGCACAAATTTGGTAAAATACTAAACTACTTCAAACAATGCATTCTATGAAAAGGGTCAGCCTCAGCCAAAATTCAGATGCACGTCTGGCTGAGAAAGAATTCAAGGCTAACATTCATTTAAATGCAAGGTGAAAAACAGCTGAAATTATGTTCTTTCACTTCAGAACTGCAGGCAGGTTTTTGATACTTGAGTGCTTTGTGATGCAGTTTGGTGTTGAGTGTTTTTTTCCAACAGTATCTGAACACCTAATTGCCAAGAAGAAACACCCAGGCACTTCTAAAATTCCCCAGAGACACCTATTTCTACCTCTATCTTAATTCCATGGCTTTTATGGAATATATCATCCTGTGCAAAACAGGAGCCCTGAGGAAGTGTAGCAATCTGAATCTTCAGTATCTCAAAAGAATTTGCATGCTACATAATAATAACAATATAACAAGAGTTTGTATGCTAGCCTGTGCTGCAAGTGCACGTAGGTGGATCCCGGTATCTTGGAATGCAACCCTGAAAACTTTTTAGTAGGATAAAATTGAAAGACAAACTAAAAAGTTACTGTAAAGTAGCTGAAGGAGACAAAGACTACATTTCAATGACCTTTGAGATGTATTCCTTATTTATAGTCGTTTAAATGTATTTGCATCACAAAGAATCTGGAACTGAAATTATTCTGTCACACGGGCCAAGAGCTGACACTGTTCACCTATGAAGTTGGTGAGCTCTTGTTTGTGCTCTCAATCTCTTCTGTAAGATTTTTAAAAACTGAAGAGTCAGAGAGGTTAAAACTATTTTTTAAAGCAGTAAGTTCTTCCCAATCTCTTTGGAAATCAAAAGAAAATTGTTACAAGAGCTATATTGGTTTTTATACTGAACTCTAAAAACAGAGTGTAGAAGTCTTTTTTGGCAAATTTAGGCCTGGTTTATGGGAAGTTTTTTCTATCACCATATCAGCTCTATCAGTTTCAGAGCCAGACACAGGGTCAGCACAGTATTCATGATCAGGAATGCCTTGTATCAGCAACCCCTGTTCACCTTTCCCAATCAGAACAGCTACAGGAATATACTGCATCTTTGCATCAGTATAATTATAATCACACTAATAAGCAGAATACAGATAGGAAAGGTGCTGAAGGGAAAGAGAGGACTACTGTCCCTAACACTACATTACTACTAAAGCTTAAGAGAAAAATCTTACCCTATAGCCATTCCTTATATGACATCTTTCCCTGATATCTTTTGAAGTGTTTGTTTGCTTATGGAAGACCACTGCAGACATCAGAACCCAAACTAAGGCAGAGAAAGCCAACTCTTTAATTCAAGAATTAAAGAAAATGTGTGGTATTGGCACTGATCATCTCCTCTCTTTATGTCTGGAAGTTTGGGGAAGGAAGCCTCAAGCCCACTACAATCAGGCCCTCCTGCATCCCTGCCTCAAAACTAAAATATTCCCCCTGTATCCAGGTCAAGGATGTCTGCAAGTGGTAGTAGGAACCTGGCCTGAATCCCATGTACATAGAGAGGCAGACGTGCTCCACTGCCCACTCAGAGCTTTTCCACCTTCACTTGCAACAATTTGGACCTTAACAGCCCAGGGCATCATCAGCATTCAAACTGCATGGGAGACCTTACCAATAGGCTCTGCCCTCTTCATGTTAGTGAGTGAGAGCCTTTCACTGCTCAAGGACTTCTAGGGCAGGGATGCAGGAAGGGGAAGCAGTGAGGATTATCTGGGCTGCTGCTCTTTGATGATTAAAAGTTTTCAAGTGTCAAGAGTAATTTCCAAGTATCAGCTGCATGGCTTCACTGCCACTTTCTGTGTTTAAAAAGTTTAGCTCTGTATTTTGAGAAGCTCATCTGTAGAAAAGGCAAATGCCTCAGATGCAGCGATTCTGATTTTGTGACAACTGACTTCTGAAAATAGTACATTTATTCAACGAGCTTAAGCACAGCAGTCCCAGTTGTTGATTCTCCTCATGAAAATATTGATTCTAAGCTCCCTAGCTTATAATGTTTTGATCCACATTCTGGGCCTATCGATTTACCTTTGATACTTCAATCAAACTGTTGTTTATATCAACAGCAAATGCATCTGATCTCTCAAAAATAATTAGATTAATCACAGGAGGATCTATGAAAGCCTTGCTTTGATTGATTATGTCTTTATGCTCCCCTGGGGAAAACAGGTAAATTTGAAAACGTAAAAAAGAGACAGTTGTTAGCTTTTTCCTTCTGGCATCTTTGAAATGTTTTTAGTCCCAGTTTTCCTTTTATGAGATCATGTTTTTATAAGATTGTAGATTTGCAGTGTGCTTAGTTATGATTTCCTCAGTGGCTGACATTTTGCAACACATAATGATTTAGCCAATCTGAGCAGAACTATCATTACACAATTTATTGCTCCCAAAAGCATTATTTGTTACAGAGACTATTAGGCCTATGAGTTACATTTTACAAATTTTTTATTAGAATTATCTGAAACTCCAAGGAAATTAATCCCTTTCTTCACACCTCCTGCTCCAAGATTTTGCAAAGCAAAGAAAAAGTATTCAAGCACAAAAGAGGTGGGGCTGCTAGGTACCTCTCCTGAACTCATCAGCATTTCTAGCATAAAAAAACAAGTGAAGACCTCAGCATTTTACTTTCAAGGGTAAAATTCTCTTTTATTTTTTACAATAAAAACAACAGTGTTCCCAATGGGAGTTCTGTGTGAGTGCTGAGCCCAGCTGCAAACAGAATGGCAGATGCAATGCCACTGTTCAAAAATGTGGTGGGATTTTTTTGAGTAATGAATTGCTAA